>WNWK01005688.1:10000-116225 GCA_009830355.1 Cherax destructor | reverse complement strand
TGTTAATGTAAAAATTTATAATTTTGTACCAAGAGAAACTTTGAAAACCTACCTAACCTTATTACAACAAGAACATAAGAACATAAGAACATAAGAAAGGAGGAACACTGCAGCAGGCCTGTTGGCCCATACTAGGCAGGTCCTTCACAATCGTCCCACTAACAGAATACGTATTTGCTCAACCCAATTTTCAATGCTACCCAAGAAATAAGCTTGACAATTCTACCCACTCATGCGCGAGTCCCACTCAAATCCAACCCCTCTCACTCATGAATTTATCCAACCTAAATTTGAAACTACCCAAGGTCCTAGCTTCAATAACCCTACTAGGCAGACTGTTCCACTCATCAACTACCCTATTTCCAAACCAATACTTTCCTATATCCTTTCTAAATCTAAACTTATCTAACTTGAATCCATTATTGCGGGTTCTCTCTTGGAGAGATATCCTCAAGACCTTATTTATATCCCCTTTGTTAATACCCATTTTCCACTTGTATACCTCGATCATGTCTCCCCTCATTCTACGTCTTACAAGTGAATGTAATTTTAGGGTCTTCAATCTTTCTTCGTAAGGAAGATTTCTAATGCTATGTATTAATTTAGTCATTCTACGCTGAATGTTTCTAACGAATTTATGTCCATTCTGTAATATGGAGACCAGAACTGAGCTGCGTAATCTAGGTGAGGCCTTACTAATGATGTATAAAGCTGTAATATAACCTCTGGACTTCTGTTGCTAACACTTCTTGATATAAATCCCAGTAATCTATTTGCCTTATTACGTACGCTTAGGCATTGCTCTCTTGGTTTAAGGTTGCTGCTTACTATCACCCCAAGTCCTTCTCGCAATCTGTATGGCTAAGTTCTACGTTATTTAACTTATAAGTGCTTGGGTTATGAACACTCCCGAGCTTCAGAACCTTGCATTTATCTACATTGAACTGCATCTGCCACTTTTCTGACCACGAATTAAGTTTGTCTAAATCTTCCTGAAGTTCTATGACATCTATGTTTGAATCAATTATCCTACCTATCTTCGTGTCGTCGGCGAATTTGCTCATATCACTAGTAATTCCCTCATCAAGGTCATTGATATATATTATAAATAACAATGGGCCTAAGACTGATCCCTGTGGAACACCACTTGTTACAAGTCCCCATTCGGATTTAACCCCATTTATGCACACTCTCTGCTTCCTATTGGTGAGATATGACTCGATCCATGACAGCACTTTTCCCCCAATGCCATGAGCTGCCACTTTCTTTAACAGTCTCTGGTGCGGTACTCTATCAAAAGCCTTACTAAAGTCTAAATAAACAATATCGAATTCTTTATCGTGATCAACAGCCTCAAAAGCTTTACTGAAGAAGGTTAATAAATTAGATAGGCAGGAACGGCCCCTCGTGAATCCATGCTGGGTATCATTAATCAAATTATGGTTATCTAGATGGCTTCTAATAAACAAACACAATGAAATATATTTTTTTCGTTGTGTTCAGAATGATTTTGGCGAAATTATTGCATACACAAATTTTCACTTGTCTTATATGGCAAGGTGAGCGTTGCTATTTAAGCCAAAATCGCAAGTTTTACCTAATCGGCACGACATATATATATATATATATATATATATATATATATATATATATATATATATATATATATATATATACCAAATGAGAGAGTAATTGTGGTAGGGGACCTAAATGCTAAAGTGGGAGAAACATGCAGAGAGGGTGTGGTAGGTAAGTTTGGGGTGCCAGGTGTAAATGATAATGGGAGCCCTTTGATTGAACTTTGTATAGAAAGGGGTTTAGTTATAGGTAATACATATTTTAAGAAAAAGAGGATAAATAAGTATACAAGATATGATGTAGGGCGTAATGACAGTAGTTTGTTGGACTATGTATTGGTAGATAAAAGACTGTTGAGTAGACTTCAGGATGTACATGTTTATAGAGGGGCTACAGATATATCAGATCACTTTTTAGTTATAGCTACAGTGGGAGTAAAAGGTAGATGGGATACAAGGAAAATAGAATCAGTAAGTAAAAAGAGGTGAAGGTTTATAAACTAAAGAGGAGGCAGTTAGGATACGATATAAACAACTATTGGAGGATAGATGGGCTAGTGAGAGTGTAGGCAATGGGGTCGAAAATGTATGGGGTAGATTTAAAAATGTCGATAGGCATAATTTGATTAATGATACTCAACATGGATTCACCAGGGGCCGTTCCTGCCTAACTAATTTATTAACTTTTTCAGTAAGGCTTTTTAGGCAGTTGATCATGATAAAAAAATTCGATATTGTTTATTTGGATTTTAGTAAGGCTTTGATAGAGTACCACATCAGAGACTGTTAAAGAAAGTGGCTGCTCACGGCATTGGGGGAAAAGTGTTTTCATGGATCAGTCATGGCTCACCAATAGGAAGCAGAGGGTGTGCATTAATGGGGTTAAATCTGGTGGGGATCTGTAACAAGTGGCGTTCCACAGGGATCGGTTTTGGGCCCGTTATTGTTTATAATATATATAAATGACCTTGATGAGGGAATTTCTAGTGATATGAGCAAATTCGCTGATGACACGAAGATAGGTAGGATAATCGATTCAGACGTAGATGTCAGTGAACTACAGGAGGATTTAGACAAACTCAATTCCTGGTCAGAAAAATGGCAGATGCAGTTCAATGTAGATAAATGCAAAGTTCTAAAGATCGGGAGTGTCCATAACCCAGGCACTTATAAGTTAAATAACGTAGAACTTAGCCATACAGATTGCGAGAAGGACTTGGGGGTGATGGTAAGGCAACCTTAAACCAAGACAGCAATGCCTAAGCGTACGTAATAAGGCAAATAGATTACTGGGATTTATATCAAAGAAGTGTTAGCAACAGAAGTCCAGAGGTTATATTACAGCTTTATACATCATTAGTAAGGCCTCACCTAGATTACGCAGCTCAGTTCTGGTCTCCATATTACAGAATGGACATAAATTCGTTAGAAAACATTCAGCGTAGAATGACTAAATTAATACATAGCATTAGAAATCTTCCTTACGAAGAAAGATTGAAGACCCTTAAATTACATTCACTTGTAAGACGTAGAATGAGGGGAGACATGATCGAGGTATACAAGTGGAAAATAGGTAAAAACAAAGGGGATATAAATAAGGTCTTGAGGTATCTCTCCAAGAGAACCCGCAATAATGGATTCAAGTTAGATAAGTTTAGATTTAGAAAGGATATAGGAAAGTATTGGTTTGGAAATAGGGTAGTTGATGAGTGGAACAGTCTGCCTAGTAGGTTATTGAAGCTAGGACCTTGGGTAGTTTTAAATTTAGGTTGGATAAATTCATGAGTGAGAGGGTTGGATTTGAGTGGGAATTGCACATGAGTAAATAAAATTATCAAATCTTATTTCTTGGGTAGCATTGAAAATTAGGTTAAACAAATATTCTGTTAGTGGGATGGAATGTGAAGGACCTGCCTAGTATGGGCCAACAGGCCTGCTGCAGTGTTCCTCCTTTCTTATGTTCTTATGTTCTTAAGTTTGTGGTTACAGGCGAGTGGGTGCGGGAGGGAAGAGGAGCGATTGGTGGAATGATGATGTAAAGAGAGTAGTAAGGGAGAAAAAGTTAGCATATGAGAGGTTTTTACAAAGTAGAAGTGATGCAAGGAGGGAAGAGTATATGGAGAGAAAAAGAGAGGTTAAAGAGTGGTGAAGCAATGTAAAAGAGAGCAGATGAGAGAGTGGGTGAGATGTTATCAGCAAATTTTGTTGAAAATAAGAAAAAGTTTTGGAATGAGATTAATAAGTTGAGGAAGCCTAGAGAACAAATGGATTTGACAGTTAAAAATAGGAGAGGGTTATTAAATGGAAGTTAGAGGTATCGGGAAGATGGAGAGAATATTTTGAGGATTTGTTAAATGTTGATGAAGACAGGGAAGCTGTGATTTCGTGTGGGCAAGGAGGAATAACATCTTGTAGGAGTGTGGAGGAGCCAGTTGTGGGTGTAGGGGAAGTTCGTGAGGCAGTGGGTAGAATGAAAGGGGGTAAGGCAGCTGGGATTGATGGGATAAAGATAGAAATGTTAAAAGCAGGTGGGGATATAATTTTGGAGTGGTTGGTGCTATTATTTAATAAATGTATGGAAGAGGGTAAGGTACCTAGGGATTGGCAGAGAACGTGTATTGTTCCTTTGTATAAAGGCAAAGGGGACAAAAGAGAGTGCAAAAATTATAGGGGAATAAGTCTGTTGAGTGTACCTGGTAAAGTGTATGGTAGAGTTATTATTGAAAGAATTAAGAGTAAAACAGAAAGCAGGATAGCAGATGAACAAGGGGCTTTAGGAAAGGTAGGGGGTGTGTAGACCAAGTGTTTACAGTGAAACATATAGGTGAACAGTATTTGGATAAGGGTAAAGATGTTTTGTGGCATTTATGGATTTGGAAATGGCGTATGATAGGGAAGATAGGGGGCAATGTGGCAGATGTTGCAGGTGTATGGAATAGGAGGAAGGTTACTGAAAGCAGTGAAGAGTTTTTATGAGGATAGTGAGGCTCAGGTTAGAGTGTGTAGGAGGGAAGGGACTATTTCCCAGTAAAAGTGGGCCTTAGACAAGGATGTGTGATGTCACCGTGGTTCAATATATTTATAGATGGGGTTGTAAGAGAAGTGAATGCGAGGGTCTTGGCAAGAGGTGTTGGGCTAAAGATAAAAGCAAATACAAAGTGGGAGTTGTCACAGTTGCTTTTTGCTGATGACACTGTGCTTTGGAGATTCTGAAGAGAAGCTGCAGAGGTTGGTGGATGAATTTGGTAGGGTGTGTAAAAGAAGAAAATTGAAAGTGAATATAGGAAAGAGTAAGGTGATGAGGATAACTAAAAGAATAGGTGACGAAAGATTGGATATCAGATTGGAGGGAGAGAGTATGGAGGAGGTGAATGTATTCAGATATTTGGGAGTGGACATGTCGGCGGATGGGTCTATGAAGGATGAGGTGAATCATAGAATTGATGAGGGAAAAGGGTGAGTGGAGCACTTCGGAGTCTGTGGAGACAAGAACCTTGTCCATGGAAGTAAAGAGGGAATGTATGAGAGTATAGTTATACCAACGCTCTTATATGGGTGTGAAGCATGGGTGATGAATGTTGCAACGAGGAAGGCTGGAGGCAGTGGAGATGTCATGTCTGAGGTCAATGTGTGGTGTGAATATAATGCAGAGAATTCGGAGTTTGGAAATTAGGAGGAGGTGCGGATTACCAAAACGATTGTCCAGAAGCTGAGGAGGGTTGTTGAGATGGTTTGGACATGTAGAGAGAATGGAACGAGACAGAGTGACTTCGAGAGTGTATAAATCTGTAGTGGAGGGAAGGCGGGGTAGGGGTCGGCCTAGGAAAGGTTGGAGGGAGGGTAAAGGAAGTTTTGTGTGCGAGGGCTTGGACTTCCAGCAAGCATGTGTGAGCGTATTTGATAGGAGTGAATGGAGGCATATGGTTTTAATACTTGACGTGCTGTTGGAGTGTGAGCAAAGTAACATTTATGAAGGGATTCAGGAAACCGGCAGGCCGGACTTGAGTTCTGGAGATGGGAAGTACAGTGCCGGCACTCTGAAGGAGGGTGTTAATGTTGCAGTTTTATAACTGTAGTGTAAAGCACCCTTCTGGCAAGACAGTGATGGAGTGAATGATGATGAAAGTTTTTCTTTCGGGCCACCCTGCCTTGGTGGGAATCGGCCGATGTGTTAATAAAAAAAATATATGTCGTGCCGATTAGGTAAAACTTGAGATTTTGGCTTAAATAGCAACGCTCACCTTGCCATATAAGACAAGTGAAAATTTATGTATGCAATAATTTCTAAAATCATTCTGAACATAACGAAAAAATATATTTCATTGTGTTTGTGTATTATTAAATTAATGTTAACGTATCTAAAATATACTTAGTTGGGTAAGGCTAAATTAAATTGCGCTTGTTGTAATAAGGTTAGGTAGGTTTTCAAAGTTTCTCTTGGTACAAAATTATAAATTCTTACATTAACATAAATGGAAAAAATATATCTTTAAACGTATAAGAGAAAATTTTAGAAAGGACTTAATTTTAGATGAGTTCTTGCTAATTGACCAGTTTTACCTAATCGCACATATATATATATATATATATATATATATATATATATATATATATATATATATATATATATATATATATATATATATATATATATATATATATATATATATATATATATGTATATATATATATATGTATATATATATATATATCATATACTATATATATATATATATATATATATATATATATATATATATATATATATATATATATATATATATATATATATATATATATATATATATATATATATATATATGTCGTGCCGATTAGTAAACGGGTCATTTAGCAAGAACTCATCTAAAATTAAGTCCTTTCTAAAATTTTCTCTTATACTATCTAAAATATATTTAGTTGGATTAGGCTAAATTAAATTGCGTTTGTTGTAATAAGGTTAGTAGGTTTTCAAAGTTTCTCTTGGTACAGAATTATAATTTTTTACATTAACTTAAATGAAAAAAATATATCTTTAAACGTATAAGAGAAAATTTTAGAAAGGAATTAATTTTAGATGAGTTCTTGCTAATTGACCAGTTTTACCTAATCGGCACGACATATATATATATATATATATATATATATATATATATATATATATATATATATATATATATATATATATATATATATATATATATATATATATATATATATATATATAAAATTGAGTTGTCTGAATGTGCGTGGATGTAGTGCGGATGATAAGAAAGAGATGATTGCCGATGTTATGAATGAAAAGAAGTTGGATGTCCTGGCCCTAAGCGAAACAAAGCTGAAGGGGGTAGGCGAGTTTCAGTGGGGAGAAATAAATGGGATTAAGTCAGGAGTATCTGAGAGAGTTAGAGCTAAGGAAAGGGGGTAGCAATAATGTTGAAGGATCAGTTATGGAAGGAAAAGAGGGAATATAAATGTGTAAATTCAAGGATTATGTGGATTAAAATAAGGGTCGGATGCGAAAAGTGGGTCATAATAAGTGTGTATGCACCTGGAGAAGAGAGGAGTGTAGAGGAGAGAGAAAATTTTGGGAGATGTTAAGCGAATGTATAGGAACTTTTGAACCAAATGAGAGAGTAATTGTGGTAGGGGACCTAAATGCTAAAGTGGAGAAACATGCAGAGGGGGTGTAGTAGGTAAGTTTGGGTGCCAGGTGTAAATGATAATGGGAGCCCTTTGATTGAACTTTGTATAGAAAGGGGTTTAGTTATAGGTAATACATATTTTAAGAAAAAGAGGATAAATAAGTATACAAGATATGATGTAGGGCGTAATGACAGTAGTTTGTTGGACTATGTATTGGTAGATAAAAGACTGTTGAGTAGACTTCAGGATGTACATGTTTATAGAGGGGCTACAGATATATCAGATCACTTTTAGTTATAGCTACAGTGGGAGTAAAAGGTAGATGGGATACAAGGAAAATAGAATCAGTAAGTAAAAGAGAGGTGAAGGTTTATAAACTAAAAGAGGAGGCAGTTAGGGTAAGATATAAACAACTATTGGAGGATAGATGGGCTAGTGAGAGTGTAGGCAATGGGGTCGAAAATGTATGGGGTAGATTTAAAAATGTAGTGTTAGAGTGTTCAGCAGAAGTTTGTGGTTACAGGCGAGTGGGTGCGGAGGGAAGAGGAGCGATTGGTGGAATGATGATGTAAAGAAGTAGTAAGGGAGAAAAAGTTAGCATATGAGAGGTTTTACAAAGTAGAAGTGATGCAAGGAGGAAGAGTATATGGAGAGAAAAGAGAGGTTAAAAGAGTGGTGAAGCAATGTAAAAAGAGAGCAGATGAGAGAGTGGGTGAGATGTTATCAGCAAATTTTGTTGAAAATAAGAAAAAGTTTTGGAATGAGATTAATAAGTTGAGGAAGCCTAGAGAACAAATGGATTTGACAGTTAAAAATAGGAGAGAGAGTTATTAAATGGAGAGTTAGAGGTATCGGGAAGATGGAGAGAATATTTTGAGGATTTGTTAAATGTTGATGAAGACAGGAAGCTGTGATTTCGTGTGTAGGGCAAGGAGGAATAACATCTTGTAGGAGTGTGGAAGAGCCAGTTGTGGGTGTGGGTGAAGTTCGTGAGGCAGTGGGTAGAATGAAAGGGTAAGGCAGCTGGGATTGATGGGATAAAGATAGAAATGTTAAAAGCAGGTGGGGATATAATTTTGGAGTGGTTGGTGCTATTATTTAATAAATGTATGGAAGAGGTAAGGTACCTAGGGATTGGCAGAGAGCGTGTATTGTTCCTTTGTATAAAGGCAAAGGGGACAAAAGAGAGTGCAAAAATTATAGGGGAATAAGTCTGTTGAGTGTACCTGGTAAAGTGTATGGTAGAGTTATTATTGAAAGAATTAAGAGTAAAACAGAAAGCAGGATAGCAGATGAACAAGGGGCTTTAGGAAAGGTAGGGGTGTGTAGACCAAGTGTTTACAGTGAAACATATAGGTGAACAGATTTGGATAAGGGTAAAGATGTTTTGTGGCATTTATGGATTTGGAAAAGGTATGATAGGGTAGATAGGGGGCAATGTGGCAGATGTTGCAGGTGTATGGAATAGGAGGAAGGTTACTGAAAGCAGTGAAGAGGTTTTATGAGGATAGTGAGGCTCAGGTTAGAGTGTGTAGGAGGGAAGGGACATTTCCCAGTAAAAGTGGGCCTTAGACAAGGATGTGTGATGTCACCGTGGTTGTTCAATATATTTATAGATGGGGTTGTAAGAGAAGTGAATGCGAGGGTCTTGGCAAGAGGTGTTGGGCTAAAAGATAAAGAAGCAAATACAAAGTGGGAGTTGTCACAGTTGCTTTTGCTGATGACACTGTGCTTTTGGGAGATTCTGAAGAGAAGCTGCAGAGGTTGGTGGATGAATTTGGTAGGGTGTAAAGAAGAAAATTGAAAGTGAATATAGGAAAGAGTAAGGTGATGAGGATAACAAAAGAATAGGTGACGAAAGATTGGATATCAGATTGGAGGGAGAGAGTATGGAGGAGGTGAATGTATTCAGATATTTGGGAGTGGACATGTCGGCGGATGGGTCTATGAAGGATGAGGTGAATCATAGAATTGATGAGGGAAAAGGGTGAGTGGAGCACTTCGGAGTCTGTGGAGACAAAGAACCTTGTCCATGGAAGTAAAGAGGGAATGTATGAGAGTATAGTTATACCAACGCTCTTATATGGGTGTGAAGCATGGGTGATGAATGTTGCAACGAGGAGAAGGCTGGAGGCAGTGGAGATGTCATGTCTGAGGTCAATGTGTGGTGTGAATATAATGCAGAGAATTCGGAGTCTGGAAATTAGGAGGAGGTGCGGGATTACCAAAACGATTGTCCAGAGAGCTGAGGAGGGGTTGTTGAGGTGGTTTGGACATGTAGAGAGAATGGAACGAGACAGAGTGACTTCGAGAGTGTATAAATCTGTAGTGGAGGGAAGGCGGGTAGGGGTCGGCCTAGGAAAGGTTGGAGGAGGGTAAAGGAAGTTTTGTGTGCGAGGGCTTGGACTTCCAGCAAGCATGTGTGAGCGTATTTGATAGGAGTGAATGGAGGCATATGGTTTTTAATACTTGACGTGCTGTTGGAGTGTGAGCAAAGTAACATTTATGAAGGGATTCAGGGAAACCGGCAGGCCGGACTTGAGTTCTGGAGATGGGAAGTACAGTGCCGGCACTCTGAAGGAGGGGTGTTAATGTTGCAGTTTTATAACTGTAGTGTAAAGCACCCTTCTGGCAAGACAGTGATGGAGTGAATGATGATGAAAGTTTTTCTTTTCAGGGCCACCCTGCCCTGGTAGAATCACGATGTGTTAATAAAAAAAATAATATATATATATATATATATATATATATTATATATTATATATATATATATATATATATATATATATATATATATATATATATATATATATATATATATATATATATATATATATATATATATATCCATATATCCTACCTCAAGTTTGTCACTTCTTGCGCTGTCTAGCTATTGCAACGTCTGTTTGCTGTTGCAACGTCTGTTTGCTGTTGCAGCGTCTGTTTTGCTGTGTTTTGTAGTTTCATAGTGAGTAATTTAAAGTGTTTTCAGTAATGTCTTTAAGTATTGAGAGAAGAAATATTGAAAGATTTTAGTACCGTAAAGTCACATGTTAATTCCTCTCAATCAGGTTCCACGTGTTCTTAAATGACTTATTGTCCATTTTTGCACAGAAAAAGCATGTTTGAAATTGTTACCGCATTTTCAGTGCGTGTGTGATAGTTTTTTGTATGTGTTCCAGAGTGTGGTTTGATCCCAGATCAATATAACACATCCCTCAGGGATCACTTACCGACGGCCTCTACCCTGGCATCAGATACGTCAGTCGTCTAAGCACCCTGTATAGGGTGCTTAGTTGTCCCAGACGAAACCATGTTACGCTATCTGTGGGCCATTCGCAGGTTGGCGTATTTTCTCTTACAAAAGTTCCTGCTTCCAGTGACGCCTCCCGTGGCTGAATGTTTTTTTTTTTTTCACTTAATGTTTTTTTTAGCACACCGCTTTTTTTCCCTCCCTTCCTGTTAGGAAGTTTTTTTATATCCATGTACATATTTTTGCATTTCATTCTATAGCTCACGCCAGTGACCTGTTCCTGCGAGAGAGAGAGAGAGAGAAGAAGAAAGAAAAAAAAAAAGAAAAAAAAAAAAAAAAAGAAGAGAGAGAGAGAGAGAGAGAGAGAGAGAGAGAGAGAGAGAGAGAAGACAGAAGAGAGAGAGAGAGAAAGAAGAGAGAGAGAGAGAGAGAAGAGAGAGAGAAAGAGAAGAGAGAGAGAGAGAGAGAGAGAGAGAGAGAGACAGACAGAGAGAGAGAGAGAGACAGAGTTTGAATAACACTGTCAAGATGACTTTATTAAGTATTAAGTCTGCCCGAAATGCCTAGCATGCCCAGGCATGCTAACGGCCATCTTTGTAATTATTGTCTTTAAATGTAAAACTCACATTGTAATTTTTACAGAGAAATAAATTATCTTGAATGCCTACCCCATATCAGTTTCCCATAAATACCGCTAGGGTAGCTGTCTCCACAGACCTGTGCTGCCGGCTGGTGGGCGTCTAGGCCTCCCTAGGCATAGACATCTAGAGATAAGGAATCCCTTCTTTCTCCCGTCAGGCCAGTTTTCCTGGTTTGGGTAGCACAGACACACTGCCTGTATCAGAATCCAAACAAAGCTAAGGCACGCCTCCGAAAAATATATTTTACCCTCACCAGAATAACCTATTTTTATAATTATTATTATTATCTTTTAATTTTGCATCTTTCCACAGTGCCTGAGCACCACTTTCGGTCTCTAAATGTTCAAAACCATAGAACTAATCATCACTTCCATATTTCTCGTTGTTAGAATTATCACTTTGGAAAAGAGCATTCCCAGTTTGCCTGGTAGTGAAGTGCCGACCGGGAGGCATGGTCAACAGAGGGTATTAAATATGACATTCTCTGTACCCAAAATTGTGTATGGTGTTTGATTCTGTCTCTGTTATTCCATATTATTTAGGTTGAGCGTATTGTAATTTTTATTCAGGTTTGTTTACGTTTATCACAGTAGTAATGTGATGATGGGGAGTTCTTCACATTGATGCTGCTTACTCAAGAACACATTTGGTAAGTGATCAGCATTTCAGGAATAGGTGGGAAAGTACTGCAATGGATCAGGGCATACCTGACAGGAAGGCAACAACGTGTGTCGGTCCGAGACGAGATGTCAGAGTGGATGCATGTGATGACTTGGGTTCCACAAGGGTTAGTCCATGGTCCAGTGCTGTTTCTTGTAAATGTGAATGACATGACGGAAGGGATAGAGTCAGAGGTGTCCCTGTTTGCGGACGGTGTGAAACTGATAAGGAGACTACAAGCGGACAAGGATCAGGTGAGACTACAAGGGGATCTGGACAGGCTGCAAGCCCGGTCCTGATCTTCTGGAGTTTAACCCCAGCAAGTGAAAAGTTATGAAGCTTGGGGAAGGACAAAGATGGCCGCAGATGGAGTACAGCCTAAGAGGTCAGAGGCTACAAAACTCATTCAAGGAAAATGATCATGGGGTGAACATCATACCGAGCACATCTCCAGAGACGTACATCACCCAAATAACTGATGCAGCATATGGGCGCCTGACAAACCTAAGAATAGCGTTTCGTCATCTAAATAAGGGGTCATTTACGACACTGTACACCGTGTACGTCAGGCCCACATTGGGGAATGCAGCACCAGTATGGAACCCGCACATGATCAAACACGTCAAGAAATTAGAGAAAGTACAAAGGTTTGCAACAAGACTGGTCCCTGAGCTAAGGGGTATGTTCTACGAGGAAAGGTTGAAAGAACTCAACCTGACGACACTGGAAAACAGGAGGATAGGGAGGACACGATAACAACAAGGGTAGATGGTGGATAAGGACAGAATGTTTCTTAGATGTGACATAGGATTACGGGTCACAACTGGAAGAAGAAAACTCAGATGAGTTAAAGGAATGACTCATCTGAGTCATTTCTTCAGTATTGAGTTGTCAGAAAGTTGAATAGTCTGGAAAATTATGTAGTGGAGCCAGGATCCATGCATAGCCTTAAGAAGAGGTATGATAAAGCTCAGGGAGCAGGGAGAGAGTGGACCTACTAGCGACCAGTGAAGGGGCGGGACCAGGAGCTACGATCGACCCCTGCAACCACAATTCAATTAGATGAGTATACACACACACACACGCCATGAGCTTTGACTCGACCCCTGCAACCACAACTAGGTGAGTACACGAGTGGAGTTCCACAGGGGTCAGTCCTAGGACCGGTGCTGTTTCTGGTATTTGTGAACGACATGACGGAAGGAATAGCCTCCGAAGTGCCCCTGTTTGCAGATGATGTAAAGTTGATGATAAGAATTCAATCGGACGAGGACCAGGCAGAACTACAAGGATCTGGACAGGCTGCAGGACTGGTCCAGAAATTGGCTCCTGGAGTTCAACCCCACCAAGTGCAAAGTCATGTAGATTGGGGAAGAGCAAAGAAGACCGCAGACGGAGTACAGTCTAGGGTGCCAGAGACTACAAACCTCAATCAAGGAAAAAGATCTTCGGGTGAGTATAACACCAGGCACATCTCCTGAGGCGCACATCAACCAAATAACTGCTGCAGCATACGGGCGCCTAGCAAACCTAAGAACAACATTTCGACATCTTAATAAGGAATCGTTCAGAACTTAGTACACTGTGTACGTTAGGCCCATACTGGAGTATGCAGCGCCAGTTTGGAACCCACAACTAGCCAAGCACATAAAGAAACTAGAGAAAGTGTAAAGGTTTGCAACAAGACTAGTCCCGGAGCTAAGGGTATGTCCTACGAGGAGAGGTTAAGGGAAATCGACCTGACGACACTGGAGGACAGGAGAGATAAGGGGGACATGATAACGACATATAAAATACTGAGAGGAATTGACGAGGTGGACAGAGGCAGAATTTTCCAGAGATGGGACACAGCAACAAGTGGTCACAGTTGGAAATTGAAGACTCATATGAATTACAGGGATGTTAGGAAGTATTTCTTCAGTCACAGAGTGGTCAGGAAGTGGAATAGCTTGGGAAGTGATGCAGTGGAGGCAGGATCCATTCATAGCTTCAAGAAGAGGTATGATAAGGCTCATGGCGAAGGGAGAGTGACCCAGTAGCGGCCAGTGATGAGGCGGGGCCAGGAGCTATGACTCAACCCCTGCAACCACAACGAGGTGAGTACAACTAGGTGAGTACACAGACACACAGACACACACACACATACTCAGACACACATACACACACACACACTCCCTCTCTCCTCCCCTTCCACCCCCCATTCTCCCCTCACTGGCATCTCTCCCCTCTCCCTCTCCCTTCTCTCTTTGCTCCTCCTCTCCCCTCCCCTCTATTCCCCCTCTTCTTTTCCTTCTTCCCTTCCACCCCTTTTACTATAGCTCCTTCCCCCCCTTTTTCTCCACCCTTCCATCACTCTCCCTCCTAAACCTCTCCCCCTTAAACCCTACACTTCCCTGAACACACACACACAAAAAAAAATGGTGGTAGGGACTCGCAGGACCCAGGGACCAGAGGAGATTGGCTCTGGTAAGGAAGAATGGATGGAAGAGCAGTGCAAAAGGATAGAACAGGAGTGGGAGAGAAAACTAGGGAAGCTTTCTGCAAAAAATGGAGAGAGAGCTTTCTGTGAAACTGGAAAAGAAGGTTGGAGGAGGAGAAGAAGAATTGGGAGTCACAAGCTGAAGATGCTCTAGCCAGGATAAGAGGCCTAGAAGATGAGGTAAACAGGCTGAAGCAGGTTACAGGGGTATTGACTAGTAAAGACACAGCATCAAGGGTGTCCATCGGGAAGGAAAGAGATATAACCTACGCTACAGCTGCATCTGCCTACCAAGCAAGGCCAAGGAGCGAAGGGGGTGAGCAGCTGAGAGCAGGTGGAGAGGGAAATGGGGCAAATGCAGGGGAACGATCATGCCAACAAGAGCGACGGGAAAAAAAAGGGAGAAACAGGAACCTGAGCTGCAGAGGGAAAGGCAATGGGAGGAGGAGAGGGCAAAGGCAGAGAGAGAGGAAAGGACACACACTGAAAGACAGCAGGCAGAAAGAAAGGAGATTGAGAGCATACTCGAAGAAATAGGCGAAGAAGACATGTCCGAGATTGTAAATTTTCAGAGAATAGGGGGGTACTCGACGGGATAAAACGACCGCTCAAGCTGATCCTCAGGACAGAAACAGAGAGGGACAGAATCCTCCAAGAGAAACCACGATTGAAGGAAACGGAAGATTACAGGAGGGTGTTCCTAGACCGGGACAGAACAAAAACAGAACGACAGCAGCTGAGGGAGAGGGCACAAAGGCATAAGGAGCGAGGAGGAGAGACAAGGACAGAATCAGTAGAGGACAACCAGAGCAGGGCGGAGCAACAGGAACAAGCACAACCCAACAACCAAGCACACGGTCCCAACACAAACTATAACCCACACTCACAGCCCACAACCAACACTCCCCTATAGAATCCCACAGTACACTTCCAGGTACCCGACCCTCACAGACCCCCCAAAACACTGTATTAGAGAGGAAACTGAAGGTATGGTACACCAATGCTGATGGAATAACAAATAAGTGGGAGGAGTGGCACGAAAGAGTCAAAAAGGCATCACCGGACATAAAAGCTCTCACAGAAACCAAGCTCACAGGTATGATAACAGATGCCATCTTTCCAATGGGGTACCAGATCCTGAGGAAAGACAGAGGGAACAGAGGGGGTGGAGGAGTTGCACTGCTGATCAAAATCCGATGGGATTTTGACGAGCTGGAAAGAGGAGACAGAGGAGAAGCTGGGGATTACATAGTAGGAATGCTACAGTCTGGAGGTCCCAAGGTGGTATTTGCAGTGATGTATAACCCACCACCGAACAGCAGGAGGCCAAGGCAAGAGTATGATGAGAGTAACAGAGCGATGATTGATACACTGGCAGTAGTGGCCAGAAGGGCTTGTCCGAGCAGGGCGAAGCTACTGATCATGGGTGACTTCAACCATAGGGAAATTAATTTGGAGAACTTAGAGCCACATGGGGGCCAAGAAACGTGGAGGGCTAAGATGCTGGAGGTGGTACTGGAAAATCTCATGTACCAAGACGTAAGGGACACTACCAGAGAGAGAGGAGAGGACGAACCAGCGAGACTGGACTTAGTATTCACCATGAGTAGTGCAGATATTAAGGACATCACAATGAAAGCCCCCTTGGAGCCAGTGATCACATGGTTCTAAGTTTAGAATACATAGTAGAGTTACAAGTGGAAGGGGAAGCAGGAAGGGCTGCACGAATGAAGCCAAACCACAAGAAAGGTGAATATGTGGGCATGAGGAACTTCCTGCATGGAGTTCAGTGGGACAGAGAGATGGCAGGGAAGTCAGTAGATGCGATGATGGAATATGTGACAACAATTTGCAAGGACGCTGAGGAGAGGTTTATACCCAAGGGTAACAGGAGAAGCGAAAAATACAGGATGAGCCCATGTTTCACACAAAGGTGCAGGGAAGCCAAAACCAAGTGTACAAGGGAATGGATGAGGTACAGAAGGCAAAAACCCCGGAGAATAAGGAGAGCAGTCGTAGAGCCAGAAATGAATATGCACAGATCAGAAGGGAGGCCCAAAGACAGTACGATAATGACATAGCAGCGAAAGCCAAATCTGACCCAAAGCTGCTGTACAGCCACATCAGGAGGAGAACAACAGTCAAGGACCAGGTGATCAGGCTGAGGAAGGTAGGCGGGGAGGTCACAATAAATGACCGTGAAGTGTGTGAGGAGCTCAACATGAGATTCAAAGAGGTGTTCACAGAGGAGATAGAAGGGCCTCCAGAAAGGAGGAGAGATAGGGTACACCATCAGGTGCTGGACACAATACACACAACTGAGGAGGAAGTGAAGAGGCTACTAAGCGAGCTAGATACCTCAAAGGCGATGGGGCCGGATAACATCTCTCCATGGGTCCTGAGAGAGTGAGCAGAGGAGCTATGTGTACCACTAACAATGATCTTCAACACGTCTATCGAAACAGGGCAACTACCTGAGGTATGGAAGACTGCAAATGTAGTTCCAATTTTTAAAAACGGAGACAGGAACGTAGCACTAAACTACAGACCAGTGTCACTGACATGTATAGCATGCAAGGTCATGGAGAAGATAGTCAGGAGAAGAGTGGTGGAGCACCTAGAAATGAATGAGCTTATCAACGATGGCCAACACGGTTTCAGGGACGGGACTCCGAAGTGTCCCTGTTTGCAGATGATGTGAAGCTGATGAGAAAAAATCAGTCGGACGAGGACCAGGCAGAACTACAAAGGGATCTGGACAGGCTGAAAGCCTGGTCCAGCAATTGGCTCCTGGAGTTCAACCCCACCAAGTGCAAGGTCATGAAGATTGGGGAAGGGCAAAGAAGACCGCAGACGGAGTACAGCCTAGGTGGCCAGAGACTGCAAACCTCAATCAAGGAAAAAGACCTTGGGGTGAGTATAACACCAGGTACATCTCCTGAGACGCACATCAACCAAATAACTGCTGCAGCATATGGGCGCCTAGCAAACCTAAGAACAGCATTCCGACATCTTAATAAAGAATCGTTCAGGACCCTGTACACTGTGTACGTTAGGCCCATACTGGAGTACGCAGCACCAGTTTGGAACCCAAACCTAGCCAAGCACGTGAAGAAGCTCGAGAAAGTGAAAAGATTTGCAACAAGACTAGTCCCGGAGCTAAGGGGTATGTCCTACGAGGAGAGGTTAAGGGAAATCGACCTGACGACACTGGGGGACAGGAGAGATAGGGGGGACATGATAACAACATATAAGATACTGAGAGGAATTGACAAAGTGGACAGAGACAGAATGTTCCAGAGATGGGACACAGCAACAAGAGGACACAGTTGTAAGTTGAAGACTCAGATGAATCACAGAGATGTTAGGAAGTATTTCTTCAGTCACAGAGTGGTCGGGAAGTGGAATAGTTTAGGAAGTGATGTAGTGGAGGCAGGCTCCATACATAGCTTTAAGAAGAGGTATGATAAAGCTCATGGCGCAGGGAGAGTGACCCAGTAGCGGCCAGTGAAGAGGCGGGGCCAGGAGCTATGACTCGACCCCTGCAACCACAACTAGGTGAGTACATACTCAGACACACACACACACATACACATGGGAGAAACTAAGAGAGAGTACAAAGACGCATGTGGCAGGAAGGAGAGACAAGGCAGGCATAGATAGCCGTGGAAGCCCAGAATTGGGAGGACCACCAAACACAACTATCCACAGAGCCACACACAGAACCCTCTCAACGCCTACCACCCCAACCATACACACTAACCAAAACAAACCACAATCTGCACCACACCCCCACCCCTCTAGCACAAACTCCACCTTCACAACAGATTCTCATAATCCTCTCCTGCCTCCCACTCTTCCAGCCCACACTAACCACCCCATTCCCTCTTTATACATTATTAGAAAAGAAGTCGAAGGTATGGTACTCCAACGCAGATGGACTAACTAATAAGAGTGAGGAGTGGCATGAGCGACTAACGGAGGCATTCCCAGACATCATACCTGGAGTATACCTGGAGTTTGTTTCGGGAGTCAACGCCCCCGAAACAAAGCTAATTGGGATGATAACAGACATGATCTTCCCGACTGGCTATCAGATCCTGAGGAAAGACAAAGAAAACAGGGGGAGGAGGAATTGCACTGCTCATCAAAAACAAGAAGTTTTGAGGAGTTCTGAGGAATGGACAGAGTGGAAGAAGATGACTACATAGTAAGTACACTCACACCGGGGGTCCCAAGGTAATGATAGCAGTGATGAACATCCCCCACTGAATACACTGAATAGCAAGGAACCAAAACGAGTATAATGAGAACAACACAATATCTGAGGCGGCCAGAATGGCCAACATGGGAAGGGCAAAGTTGCTTGTCATGGGACTTCAAGCACAAGGAAAAACTTTGAACTACATCTGGTACAAAAACGTGGATGGATGCTGGAGGCGGTACCGAAAAATTCATGCACCAACATGTTAGGGATATAACCAGAGAGAGAGAGCTGAAAATGAATCAGCATTACTGGACCTCGTATTTACCTTGAGGAGTTTCGATGTTGGGGATATTATATACAAAAGACTCATCTGGCACTAGTGATTGCATGGTTCTGAGTTTCGAATACATTGTAGAGTTAATACTGAAGAATAAAACCACTAGAATTAGGAAAGAAACAAAATTTCAAAAGAGGGGACTACACATGCATGAACAAATTCGGGCATGAGGTGCAGTGGGAAAGGAAACTAGAGGGAAAGACAGTGAATGAAATGATGGAACATGTGGTCATAAAGTGCAGGTAGGCAGAGGATAAGTTTGTTCCCAGGGGCAACAGAAATAATGAGAAGACAAGAGTTTGCCCATGGTTCACTCGAAGATGTAAAGAGGTCAAACCCAATTGCGCTAAAACATAGAAAAAGTATTTAAGGCAAAGGAATCAGGAAAATTAGGAGCTGTGACGAGGAGTCAGAAATGAATATGCATTGATAAGGAGGGAGGCACAGCCGTAATATGAGAATGACATAACATGAAAATCAAAATCTGACCCAAAGTTGTTATACATCCACATCAAAGGAAAGCAACAATCAAGGGCCAGGTAATCAGGATGAAGAGGGAAAGAGGATATGACCAGGAAGTATGCAAAGTGCTCAGAACAAGATTTAGGGAGGTATTCTCAACAAACCGATGAGGTAGGGTACACCAACAAGCGTTGTACACACTACACACAACAGAGGAGGAGTGAAAAAACTACTATATGAACTTGAAGGTGGTGAACCCAGATAATATCTCTCCATGGGTCCTCAGGACAAAACAGAGGCACTGTTTGTGTTGCTAATCTTCAACAAATCTATCGAAACAGGGCATAACTACCTTACGTGTGCAAGACAGCAAATATAATCCCAATTTAAAAAAAAGGAGACAGACAGGCAGCATTAAACTACAGACCACTGTCACTGATATGTATAGTATTTAAAGTCATTGAAAAGATTATGAGAAGAAGAGTAAAGAGGCAAGTAGAAAGGAACAGGTTCATACTACACAAACAATATGGTTTCAGCGATGATAAATCCTGTGTCACAGACCTACTGGAGTTCTATGACTAAGTAACATAAATAAGACAGGAGAGAGAGGGGTGGATAGATTGCATTTTATAGACTGAAATAAGGCTTTCCACACAGCACAGCACAAGAGATTGGTGAAAAAGCTAAAGGAATAAGCAGAATAGGAGGAAAAGCACTGCAGTGGATAAGGGAATACCTAATAGGGAAAAGGACGAGGTCACTATGGGTGCATGTGACGAACCGGGTTTCACAAGGGTCACTCCTACACTTGGTGCTGTTTATTGAATATGTGAATGACATGACAGAAGTTATAGATTCAGAGGTGTCCCTGTTGCAGACGACGTGAAGCTAATGTGGAAAATTCAATGTTATGACTAAAAGGGATCTGGACATGATACAAACTTGGTCCAATAATTGCTCCTGTTTTTAACCCCACCAAGTGGAAAGTCACGAAGCTTGGGGAAGTACAAAGAACTCAAGAAAAAGGACCTTAGTATGAGCATCACACAGAACACTTTCCCTGTAGCGCACATCAACCAAATAACCGCTACAGCATATTTGCGCCTGCCAAACCTCAGAACAGCGTTTTGACATCTAAACAAGGAGTTATTCACGACACTGTACACCGTGTACGTCAGGTCTATATTGGAGTATGCAGCACCAGTATGGAAACCACACCTGGTCAGGAAGTGGAACAATTTGGACAGTGAAGTAGTGGAGGCATGGTCCATATATATAGTTTTAAGAAGAGATACGAGTTGTGAATCGATCCATTCAACCACATATATGTGACTACACATACAAACATACACACACACATACACACACACACACATACACACACACAAATGTAGTCCCAATTTTTAAGAAAGGAGACAAACACGAGGCATTAAATTACAGACCTGTGTCACTGACGTGTATAGTATGCAAAGTCATGGAGAAGATCATCAGGAGGAGAGTGGTGGAGCACCTAGAAAGACACAAGCTTATAAACGACAACCAGCACGGTTTCAGGGAAGGAAAATTCTGTGTCACAAACCTACTGGAGGTTTATGACAAGGTAACAGAAGTAAGACACAAGAAAGAGGGTTGGATAGACTGCATTTTCTTGGACTGCAAGAAGGCGTTCGACACAGTTCCTCACAAGAGGTTAATGCAAAAGCTAGAGGATCAGGCACACGTAACAGGAAAGGCACTGCAATGGATCAGAGAATATCTGACAGGTAGGCAACAACGAGTCATGGTACGTGAAGAGGTGTCAGGTGGGCACCTGTGACGAGTGGGGTTCCACAAGGGTCAGTCCTAGGACCTGTACTGTTTTTGGTATATGTGAATGACATAACGGAAGGGATAGACTCAGAAGTGTCCCTGTTTGCAGATGATGACCCTGCCAAATGTAAAGTCATGAAGATCGGGGAAGGGCAAAGAAGACCGCAGACAGAGTATAATCTAGGGGGCCAAAGACTGCAAACCTCACTCAAGGAAAAAGATCTTGGGGTGAGTATAATACCGAGCACATCTCCTGAGGCACACATCAATCAGATAACTGCTGCAGCATACGGGCGGCTGGCAAACCTAAGAATAGCGTTCCAATACCTCACTAAGGAATCATTCAAGACTCTGTACACCATATACGTCAGGCCCATACTGGAGTATGCAGCACCTGTTTGGATCCCACACCTGGTCAAGCACTTCAAGAAACTAGGGAAAGTGCAAAGGTTTGCAACAAGACTAGTCCCAGAGCCAATAAAGATACACTCTCACACAAAACACAGAATGAGGTCGACAGGATTGCCTTCTGGGAACAAAAATGGAGGATCAAAATCAATGCAGCTAAATCCAGCATTACATATTTTAACTATAGGAAACGTGATCCTCCATTACCTGTCGAGCTCAGAACAGCTGACACCCGCACCTACATCCCCATCACACAATCTGTCACAGTCATTGGCATTAATCTTGACTACCTTCTTTGCTTACACAGACACATTCACTCAATGCATGCAGTAGCTAGTAAGGCCCTTGCGGGCCTCTACAAGCTGCAACATGCCTCCCAACGCACCAAACTACACCTCTACAAATCCCTAATACGTCCGCTGATAACTTACTCTCCTCTAGCCCTCTCTCTTGCAGCCAAAACAAACTTACTTAAACTGCAGCGTGTCCAGAACAAGGCTCTGCGCTGGGTGCTTGATGTCAGATGGGAGGACTTCGCCACAAGCGAGTCTCTCCATGCCCAGTTAGACATCCCTGCGCTGAATCTGTACTGGAAGACTCTCAGTGACAGACAGATAGACAAACTTGAGACACGACATGACTACTGGACCTCTCTCCTTGACGAAGACATTCGTAGACCCACAAACCAACACAACCTTTTCTATTCCTTGTATGAACCTGCTCCTAACCCTATTTACAAATAACCTTTTGATTCTATGTCAGGTACCTTGAGCTGTTCGCCCCTCTGACCCACTTTCGCCTTAGCTGCTGGGTTAAGCCCTGGCTCAACTTCTACACTCCTCTCTATCGCTAATCTTTGCCTGTCCCGTCCTCCCCGCTCACCCCACAGAAGTCTCATCAACAGGAGAGCCTGCTATTCCTGTTCTCAAGTCTGCCCCACGATCGCCTTAGCTGCTGGGTCGTATTTTTACGACTAAGAAGACTCCTCTCCAGAGCTATTCTTCGTCTGTACCGTCTTCCCCGCTCATCCCATTGGGATCTTACCTGAACTTATTCGATTCGATTCGTCCTGAGTGTTAGTGTGACTTTGTAAATGGTCCAAGTCGGACCGAAACGTCGTCGTAAGCTCCTCTCTTTTTATATGTGCGGGTTGTGTGAGTACATACATACATACGCACACACTCGCGCATACACACACACACACAAGGTAAACTCTGCTGCATATATATATTGAGAGACATTTACCTCTAAGTGTATACACAGAGAGATATTAACCTCCCTTCGAGATGTATTATTATGGCTGAATTAATGGCTCTAAAAGTGAAGGATGAAGTGAAAAAGCTGGAAGAAGGAATAAAAAGAATAAAAAGGGCACACAATTGGGACTACAGTAATGAAGAAAGGAAGAGAGAGAGAGATCTGGAATTAAAAAAAAATAGGGTGGAGGGATATGTATTGAGATGGTCTCAGGAAGACGGAAAGGCAGAGGGAATTAGTGAAGAAAGACAAAGGCATTCTGGTAGGAAATAAAGAGAGGTTGCTAATTATATGATGGATTCCTGGAGGCTGTAGGGGTGTCAGGAATCAGAAAATGGGAGGAGAAAAAATGTAAGATTGTATCTATCAATGGGTGCAAAGGAAAATCTGGAGGTGCACTCGTGAGAAAAATATTGCGAGAAAAAAAATTGATCCTGAGATAGAAAGCGAGACTGAAAACACATACCACATTATCATATTTTTGACAGGGGCAGGTTGGTACTGGAAAGGGAATAGCTCAGGGAGTATATAAAAAATAGAGGGAGACGGGTGGTAACACTCAGACCCAAAGACCCTCTTGGTCCACCCACTACTCCTCTCTGAGTTAGCCCATCTAAAGACCCTTCCCCACGTTCCTAACACTCTGGGCATATGCTCTACAAACAGAAAGACTAGACCACAACAAACAGAGCACGATGAATTGCCGAACAGAAATGATGATTGTCTAGAACGGAGAGCAGAGAGCTCAAAATACTACGTCAAACTATTGATACTCCTCTAACATCTAGCCTGTTTCTGGTTTTGTAACAGATTTCGTTAGCAACAGTTGTGGCCCAGTTATCCACAGGAAAGACCTTCTACATGTTATTTGGGAAGACAACTTAGTATAAAAATAAATAATTATTATAGAGCAAGACAAGAAGAGGGAAAATTCTTAGGAATATACCATGACTGTAACCTGAAATTCAACATTTACATCCAGTATATACGCCATGTGTCTTAAGCAACATTAGTTCCTCTGCACTACTTACTATTCTATTCCCACATATCTTATGGAATCTGTGCTTGATGATCTACAACAGTAAACCACCTATAATCTTTTGTGACTCAACTAAATTCGGCTATTAGAATAATCACTCATTCAGGTCACCTTATAAAACATTCATACCTACTGTGCCTTCTATATAAACAGGACATATGTTACTAACTTAAACCCAGCGCTTCCATGCTTCCTGGAGAAAACCAAACCGGGAGGCACACATGCCAAAAATCCAATCCATACTTCACTCTAAGTAAGACTAATCAGCATTTAAGAAAGTAATTAAATAAGTTTTCATGTCAGTAAATAAGTAATTAAGTATGAAATTAAGAGTAAGTTTTATGTAAGCTGAGTGTTCATAATATATATTTTTTAATAGTCATGAGGGCACACAGAGGTAATAGACGCATACAAGAATGAGATCAGAAGAGACATACTCCAATTATTTCACGATAACTGATTTGCTTAATAAAACTGGCACATGAAAACATACACAACCTAACATCAAGAGACTGTTTCCTTTGAGGAAAACACACTAGCACTAAAAGTTTCAAGCTGACCAGAAGATACATTTTCCACTTAATACATTTATTACAACCTCAGGTTCAATGGCCTGTTAACCTGAGTGTAAAGGGAGCTTGGAGCAAAGAAACACAGTAGAAAATGTATTGAAATTGTATTTCTTTCAAAAATCAGCTAGATTAATTCCAAACTTTAATCTTTTCCTTCACCAAGTAATTGTGATTATATAAGACTTTTGTCTTTTCCTTCACCAAGTATAACAAAGTGCTATTTACACATATGTACACTATATACAAAGGAGTAGTGTTTAGTGCACGCCACAGTTGTCTAGGCTAAGCAGCAGCCAAAAGACAGACAACTTTCCACAACCAGCTCTATGCAGGAATTCCAATGACAAACTGCGAGTGGTAACCAGTCACCTTTGTCATTGTTAAACTCGCATTTAATTGGCTGAACCGAGTCGTTGATTTGATGATGGGCCCCATGCCAAACCCTAACGATGGTTCGCTGGTTGGAGGGGAGCCTATGTGGGTGTGTTTAACATGCTCCGAATAAAGGTTACATACTCTTTGCATGCAACAACATTTAATGGTGCGTCACCTCTTGAAGAGTGATGTCAATCACAATCGTCGTATTTTAATTAGAGGAAAGTGTTTATCTCCACCAGGTCATATAGAGCATGTGGAATAAGAGACATCCAGTTTTAATTCCAGTTCCTTGGAAAATGAGCCCCACTCCAGCATCAAAGCAAAATAATTCAATAATGTAAAATAATCCTATTCCATTTCGAGATTAAAAGAGTCATTTACACACACTATTAAATATAACAACCTTCCTCTGAGTGGGATATGCTATGATTCTTGAAATTTTGAAGCAGATCAGAGGAGTCTGTCTTCAGTTATAAGGCTGTGAAAGGGAGGGGGAGGGGATGTCTTAATCCAAGGACTTGGACCTGTCCTCTTATTCCTTGGAACGAATCTGAATGCTTCCTATTTGCCCAGGCTCCATAAAACTTCTAGAATATTGGCGCTTTGTCATGAATGTAATGATGATGGTGATGATAGTGATAATGATGATAGTGATGATGATAGTGATGATGATAGTGATGATGATAGTGATGATGATAGTGGTAGTGATGATAGTGATAATGATTATATTGATGATGATGATAGTGATGATGTGTCTCTTCAGTGAGACAGAAAACAGTACAAAAGTTGGTTCATATATCCACTATACTCACATAAAATATTCTATATATATATATATATATTCCTAAGACTAAAAAACCCCACATTTGTTCATGGTGATAGTGATGATGCTAGTTATGATGATGGTGATAGTGATGATGATGGTGATGATGATAGTGATGATGATGATGATAGTGATGATGGTGATAATGGTGATGATAGTGATGATAATGACAGTGAGGATGATGATGACAGTGATGATGAAGACAGTGATGATGAAAGTGATGATGACAGTGATGATGAAGACAGTGATGATGAAAGTGATGATGACAGTGATGATGAAGACAGTGATGATGAAGACAGTGATGATGAAGACAGTGATGATGGCAGTGATGATGATGAAAGTGATGATGACAGTGATGATGGCAGTGATGATGATGATGACAGTGATGATGAAGACAGTGATGATGGCAGTGATGATGATGATGACAGTGATGATGACAGTGTCTTCCGATATCACACGGAAAGAAATTTAAAAATGATCTATGAAAAAACTGCATAAAAACTATTTTTTATTTCGTTTGTCAATTTAAAATTCTGTAAATTCCTGTTAAAAAACCTAATATTTGACATTGATATAAAAAATCCAGCTTGATAAAATTTACAAAAAAAATGGTAAATTGGGATTCACACACACCAATATTAATAAACAAATACTTTCAATTAAGATTCACAGTATTTAAAGTTTGGAGCCAATCAGAAGAGGCATTTTCTAGTTATTACATGGGAAACAATTTACTTGATAAAATCGTCAAATTGAAATGTACCCCAAGTCAAACTGAGTTACGGCCATTGTTTTAACATAGACCATCAAACGTCTTGAAGATCGTGAGTAAATGTTTTCTCCAGTAATTGTTCTCCTTCCAACGTCTTTAACTATTTCAGTAAAATTTAAAATTTGCACCAACTCAGACTAAGAAGATTCTTTATTTAATTAATAAAAATGAATATTACTATTTATCCATTCAAATTGGGAAATTGGGACTTATGCGCATACATGCAATAGCAGCGTGCGCCTGGCGCTCAGGGAGCCACAAAAGTGTTGAAAGTTTAAAACCGATCAGAAGAGCCATTCTTCAGTTAAGGCACTTATTCAAACTCTAAGCATTTTTTTAATATTTTACTACACCAGCAAATTCTCCTCCACTCAGTCAAAATCTAAGATGCATTTGGCATTAAATATTGAAGCAGTTTAGAAGAGGTAAACTAAAAGGATCAAATATGCATCTACACACTAGAATATTACCCTCGCCATCGTCTAACTTTCAAAGTTACGCCACTGAGCGCTTTACAAGTTATCCAAGCTCTTCCGGGATGCTGAGGATGGGTTCAGTTCCTTGGTCACAGGGCATGTCATCATGTCAATTGTTCCCCCAACAAAAAAAAAAATGGTCCTAGTTACCGCAAAAAAGCGCTGAAAATTTGAAGCCGATTGACTGAGACGTTCTCGAGTCATTAGGGAAATAAAATAGAAAAGGCGAAAGAAGGTAACCTCTTCTAGGTACTCTTTCCCTGATACCTAAAGACAAATATTTTGACTCCCAGCTGGAGTCTTCATCAGGAGAGGCCTCAATGAGGCGTCTCTGTCACACCCACAAGACGCAGGAGGATGAATATCCATGATTTCACGCTCGGATACTCCAAAATTTCTATGCAAATTGTCTTAGCAGTAGCATATTGTGTTGCAGCGCCTGGTCATGGTTCATCAGCAGCTACTCCATCTACGACTCCCAACCCTCATCTCTCCTCTCTACAGCAGTCGTAGAGGCACCAACTGTACTAGACTTGCGTCTCCATCTGCAACAAACACACACACACACACACACACACACACACACACTTCTCCATTTCCTGCCATATAAATCGTGAGCCCGAAGAAGGGTTTTTGCCGACCTTCGTGAATCACTTAGGACGATCTCCTGTCACTTGCTTCCTGCTCCTGTCACTCCCGGTCGGCAAGACATGCAGAGTGAGACACGGAAGAGGTGTGGAAGATTGATACAATGAATCTCCCCTCTCTCTCTCTCTTTCTTTCTGTGTGTGTATTCACCAGTTTGTGGTTGCAGGGTTCGATTCACAGCTCCTGGCCCCATGCGTTCGTGTGTGTGTGTGTGTGTGTGTGTGTACTCACCTCGTTGTACTCACCTAGTTGTGGTCGTAGGGGTTGAGTCATAGCCCCTGGCCCCGCCTCTTTACTGGCCGCTACTGGGTCACTCCCTGCAGCATAAGCTTTATCATACCTCTTCTTAAAACTATGAATGGATCCTGCCTCCACTACATCGCTTCCCAAACTATTCCACTTCCTGACTACTCTGTGACTGAAGAAATACTTCCTGTGAAGGTTGTCGCCAATCTTCTTAGGAAAAGTATAATAGAAAAAGACAATAATAACAAGAAAGATAAAACTTTATTTTAATAGAATGAAATGTAAATAATAAATACGTAAATATGATTATAATATTCCTATCTTAAGAAAAATGAAAAATGAAAACAAAAAATATATATATCTGATCCAAAGCTACCTATATACACGTGTTCTTGTTAATACAGAAGCAATGAATCCATGTTAGACTCCGTGGTGTTGTTGTTGTTGTTTCGATGTTTTCCACAAATCCATCAGTTTCCAACATCCACAATGTCACAAATGTCAGGGACTCAGGTGAAAGTTGTCCCCTAGTATGTACAGTTGCCTGAGGTTTCTAGTGTGTACTGATGTACTACTGGTGTAGTGAAGAATTGGTGGTGTTACTCTGTTTCTCACTTGGTGAGTACGTCGGCCCCCCACTCAGCCTTGAATCCGATGATCCGTGCGGAAACAGAGGACTGTGGAAGAAACCACAAGAATTACTCACCACTCTAGCATTAATTTACATAGTAGGTATAAGGCCTTTAAAAGAAATGGCGAAACTGTAATAAATAACTTTACCAAAAACCAAGGCAGGACATAGCAGAAGTTAATGTTGTTAAATATGAGTGAAGCTCCAAACAAATTAAAGAGTGAAGCTCTTGAACATAAAATAATGAAGATACGAGCAGCCGTGAAGTACTTACAGTGAGGTCGGGCGTGGTCAGTCAAGTGATTTCAACCTGTGGCCGGAGCCTAGCATTACACCTCTCACCGGGTGGAAAAGGGGGGGGGGGTATAGCAGCAGCTAGACACTCACCCCACCTTAACAAGCAAACTACCACTCAACCATCACTCTACATACCTTCACACTTTCATCACTCCTATCTATGGACTTTTCCCTCACACTTCCTAACATCTCTGTGATTCATCTGAGTCTTCAACTTCCAACTGTGTCCCCTTGTTGCTGTGTCCCATCTCTGGAACATTCTGTCTCTGTCCACCTTGTCAATTTCTCTTAGTATTTTATACGTCGTTATCATGTCCTCCCTATCTCTCCTGTCCTCCAGTGTCGTCAGGTCGTTTTCCCTTAACCTCTCCTCGTAGGACATACCCCTGTGTGTGTGTATGTGTGCGTGTGTGTGTGTGTATGTGTGTGTGTGTGTGTGTGTGTGTGTGTGTGTGTGTGTGTGTGTGTGTGTGTGTGTGTGTGTGTGTGTGTGTGTGTGTTTTTAAATAACGGGATTTTGATGACCAATTTTTCTGGTGAAACTAGATCTGATTTCCATTATTTGACTGCAGTTCTCAAGTTATTGAATACCTTTGTTTGAGATATAAAGTCACTCACCAATCTAGTTCTTCAGATAAATTATCTCAGCTATCAAGACATTCTTTAAAATTGATATCTTGCAACAGTAAGCGGAGACATAGTCGCAGCGTTCTAGATACTCAAGTTTATTGACAAGGGGAATCAAGACAGACTGTGTGAAAGGGGTGGGATCAGGACGAGGGGAAACTCATAGAAACTAAACAAATAAATGTGCCATTGAGATATATAGGGAAAGGGGTAACGAACGAGGGGAGAGAAAGTAGTGGAGAAAAATTCGAAGCACGAATTTAAATGAAAATGAGTCAAAACAAAAGGGATTAGTGATGCGATATTTCTATTGACTAATTATGAAGAATGTGCCAAGAGCTTGAGCACAATATTACACACAACATGTATTTTGATCATTTTCGAGTTGAGGGTGTCCCAAAAAACGCGAAAAACCATAATTACATTCAGACTGTTATGGCAACTGTGAATGAAGGACTAAGAGACCAGGGTAAGACATGGCAATGATTATAAAAACCCTCGAGAGACTAGAGATAGCTCTCAGTCTGTTGAGAGGTGAAAACCTGCTAAATAAGATTAGACAAAAAGATATTAAGAGATTTGCTTAGTATTGGCGCAACAAAATAGATGAAGACAAACTATTTACATAATATGACTGGGACAAAGAAATGAAGGAATAGTTAAATTGACTCTTAGTACAGAGGAGATAAAATCAGAGGCTTTGCATCGACCCAAGCAAACACAGCTAGCTGGGTGCCCACAGATTCCTCCATCTACAAAGAACATGCATATACATGCATGCAAACACGCACACTCATACACACGCACACACGCAAGCAAGCTCACGAGTGCCGACAGGCCTATGTTAAGAGTTCCCAAGTAATAGAAATCGATAACGTCCATAAACATTAACATTAGCAAAATAAAAGAAAATCAATTAAAGAAAAACACAGCGAAGAAAAATAATTTTGCAGAGTATTATGGCATTTGTTGATGGCGGGTTTGAGGGTTCCCTGCCAGTTGAGTAATACCATAAAACTAGTTAGTAAATGGAATCAAAAGAAAAAGAGATGTCTTAGAGTGAAGCAAACTGCATAAGGCCTGACGAGAAACGGAATCGAAGACTAAAACAAAAATAGAAAATAAATAAGAGTGGATGGAAGTTATGTGAGGAATGTACTCCTGTCAGACATCTGTAAATCAACTCTTTACCCTACAAGACTTCAGAGGACGATAACTCGTTTAATTGGAAAACTGGTGTCAGTATTTTAGCACTAAATTGGAACTCCAGCATGACATTCTGAACTTTCCAGCTACAATTTAATGGGGATTAGGTATGTGAACCAAAAGCATCTCCAGGCTCTAAGCCTAACCAGCCTATGAGTAGTATTCACATAAAATATTGACAGATAGAGTCGCGATACTTTTGATTTCAAGGGTAGGGATTTATCCTCGCTTTCTTCATAATACTGTCAATGGTTGCATTAAGTGCCTATTGCCACTAGATCTGCCAGAATTAGTATAAATCAAGAGATGATAGCCGAATAACGTTGATTATTTGTAGGTTAACATTCATGATTATTACACTAGAGATCAACACAATTAAAGAAAGGTATCACGTAGTCAGGTATCTACGAAAGGGGACCATAAAGCAGTTGCCTGAAATTAATTGATATATTTTTTTAACTTTCTTCCTCTAACTTCTCGTTTTTATTTCACTCATAACACGAGGTTTGATTTGATCAGCGTCAATCTTTATGTGCTGCTGTACTCAATATAGGTCAAGATTTTTGGAACAATTGACATGTGTAAGTTCCCTACGAAAAAATTATAGATGCCATTCTCAGCTTAATGGAATGGCTCTTCTAACTTTACAGACACTCAGCTACTTGAATTCAGACATAAAAAATGTGCCTCATTATTTGATGACGGCAGAAAGTAAACTTCAAGTGTGTAAGCGCACTCTTGAGAATATTATGTGTTTGTGATTTATATTTATTTACCATGAATCACGTTGACTATGTTTGAATCTATTCTGAATAACTTCAATATTTAATAGATGATGCATCTTTTGGAGAGGACAGTAACTTTAAGTTTAGTATACGTGTGGACAGCTTTGTCAAAATACTTGATTAGATTGCATAATATGGAATTGAAGGGATCAGTGCAATAAGCAGACAATGCCTTGTCAGTTTGCCTTTAAAAATTCAGTCTGGTGTGCCTTCCAGAAAGCAAATTTGCTTTACTATTGGCTGCAAAGGTCCAAATTTGCCAAGTTTTATTAAATAAATTGTGATATTAATATCCATTGCGTAAATAAAGAATTCCTCTTACTTAAGAACTTCAAAAATTAAGGGTAATGCAGATGTGCTGTGTGGTCCCTAAGCAAGGATTCCCAAGTTGATGCTGTGTGGCCCCTAAGCAAGGATACCCAAGTTGATGTTGTGTGGTCCCTAAGCAAGGATACCCAAGTTGATGCTGTGTAGTCACTAAGCAAGGATACCCAAGTTGATGCTGTGTCTTCCCTAAGCAAGGATTCCCAAGTTGATGGTGTGTGGTCCCTAAGCAAGGATACTCCAAAGTCTGGATGCTGTTGTTTCCCTAGAGCGTCTAAGGATCCCAAGTTGATGTGTGTGGTCCCTAAGCAAGGATGCCCAAGTTGATGTGTGTGGTCCCTAAGCAAGGATGCCCAAGTTGATGTTGTGTGGTCCCTAAGCAAGGATACCCAAGTTGATGTTGTGTGGTCCCTAAGCAAGGATGCCCAAGTTGTGTGGTCCCTAAGCAAGGATGCCCAAGTTGATGCTGTGTGGTCCCTAAGCAAGGATGCCCAAGTTGATGTTGTGTGGTCCCTAAGCAAGGATACCCAAGTTGATGCTGTGTGGTCCCTAAGCAAGGATACCCAAGTTAATGCTGTGTGGTCCCTAAGCAAGGATACCCAAGTTAATGCTGTGTGGTCCCTAAGCAAGGATACCCAAGTTAATGCTGTGTGGTCCCTAAGCAAGGATACCCAAGAGCTTGAAAATTTTTGTGTGTGGTCCCTAAGCAAGGATACCCAAGTTGATGCTGTGTGGTCCCTAAGCAAGGATTCCCAAGTTGATGGTGTGTGGTCCCTAAGCAAGGATACCCAAGTTAATGCTGTGTGGTCCCTAAGCAAAGATGCCCAAGTTGATGGAAGCAGGGAAAACTGCCAGACACAACTTATGCTTAGCCCATCTTGAAGTCTGCAACGCTGGCATGGAATGCTCACTCGATCAATTATTTAAAGAAAATGGGTAAGATCCATTGGTTTGCAAATATGTAAAGCAACTGTAGGGAAAGAACTACAAATAAAGACTTGAGCAACTCATTTTAGCATCAGTAGAAGAGAGAAGAATTGATGTTCTTAGGAGTTCATTGGAAAGACAGAGTAGAGGATTTGGAATTCTACAACGAAACTATCTGCTGAGGGTGATCGTGTATCATCTGCTTGTGTAAAAGACAGAAAAAAAGAAAAACTTTCTTCTCAAATATTCCCTCCCTCGGATCTTGGGTTGTAAGTTGAATAATTTCTTACATAAGCATCATACTCCACCACTGCCTATTTCTATCCACGCAAACGTTTTATGTTGTAGCCTTCCATTTTGACTTTGTCTTGGTTATAAAGTTGTCACCTGATCGTCCAGATGTTTTTTAATTTCATTCACATGAAGTTCATTGTTAACATCCAGAGCCACACAACCAGCATTTTTAAGAGTGCGAGTTATATTAGAAGTACTATATACATAAAAAGTTATTCTGCTGTCACATGGTGTTTACATTATACGAGGATTCACACAGAGCAATAATATCTGGAGGCTTTGATGATGCAAATGTTAATAAATCGTCTCTTTTTGGAGATATGCAATGAATATTCCTCAAGAAAATTTTTATTTCGTCACAGTGTACTGGTCTGCCAACTGGAATATTAAATTAAAATTCCTGGTCTCAATGGTTACCTGATTAGTCGTGACAGACAGTCTGTTCCACCTTTTCTTTGCTTTCTGCACATTTTCAACTTAGTTAAATACAAATAATGTATGGCAACAAAGATAACCATAAGAATAAGAGAAAAGAACCTTTGAATAAACATAAGAAATAATCTCAAAAACATAAGGAAAAGACTTTCAGCACAAAACATTAGACACAATATTGAAAATGTTGCCTGTTTAAACAGCATCCTAAATATCGTCCAGTTCCGGTCTCCAGATTTTGTGAAAGCCGATGATATATACTGGAGAAGGAGATGAAATAAACAAGCAGCTATCAAACTCTTACCAATACTCAGAAATAAAGCTTATGAATAAAATATGAAAGCACCCACCTTTTTTCTCCTAGGAAAAGGAAAATAAACCTATTTGAAGTGCCGAATGAGTCCATAACTCGATACACTAGAATGATACAGCAAGGTAGAATACATAACACAAACATGTGCATGAAATTTTGCAAACAAAATTATAGCAGATTGGAATAAACTACTCACCCAGGATGCAATAACGTGGACAATATACATTCAAGAACCGGCTGGACGAGCATATTGTAAATATAAAATTCAAATAGAAACATTCTGGCGTAGCGGGAGGAGCGTCCAGAGCCTTCACGTCTTGAAAAGTTGCCACTCACCAGTAAGGTAAAAAATATAGTGAAGGGCCGGAGTGTGATATTACCTTCAACAATTACTATCTCTTCTAACCACTCGCTAAGCTCAGTCTAAAACCCAGTCAGACCGTCATATATATGCAACATATGGAGCTACATGAAGGCAACATATTTCTGTTTGACACTTAGTTATATCACAACGACCACTTGACACTGAGACAACCAACTCAATAACAGTAGTAGTGGGAAGAGATAACCTTAACATAACTTGTGGTAATCACAACCAGAACTACCGCTGCACACTGAATGGTTGTGGAAAAACATGAATAGTATGACAGAAAGAGTACTTATTTAATAGAGATAATTGTAGCCTACATCAAATTCCATGCGATTTTTCGATATGAGATGGGATATTTTCCCCCGTTTTTCTTACAGGCAGTGGCTGAAAGAAGAGAAGGTTGAGGAGAGAGCCTTCTGCTTTTCAATACTTGCCTCGTACACATATATAATACACGATAGTCTTGAAGAGACCTTAATCTAGATGGAAGAATATAGTTCTTAGCAGATTGCCTCAGTATGTACTTAAAACGTCCTCAGCTTTCCGTATTTTCGAAGTTTTTCCACGTACTCATCTGTCCTTTCCAATCCCACGCATTATCCACCTCATTTTGCTTTCCTTATAAAATTCATCCCACCCTTAGAAAACTCACATCTTTCTAATGAAGTCCATCTTGCAGAAATGAGTTAATGATTCTGCTGAGATTATCTCACATTTATGTAACATATATATCTTTGTTCCTTTCACCCGTTTTGCTGAGCTTATGAACCAACGTCTTTCTTACCTTGGAAATAATCTTGTAATTAATAGTCTCCTCTCACCATTGAATTTCTCTAAGAGGTTTCTGTATCTATAAGAATCTCCTCCAATCAACTCAGCTTCTTACCAACACCTCCAACATTAGTCCTAAAATATTATCATATTTATCCTTGATCCTCATTCATGGGAAACAAATCCTCTTCTTGTACCTGATGCCACGACTAAATTCCCTGTTATGTTTCCTGAAGATAGTGTGTTCTCAGTGGGGAATTGGCATAGGCGTTACAAAGGTAAGCACGATTACAGGAGGAAAGGGAATCAAGGGACACAGTTCAGGTGAACAAACAGACGAATCATAGGAAGGTTATACTGTGTGGGCAAACACAGTTTCAAGAGTTAATATGATAGGGAAATCAGTAAAACCAATTGATAAGAACTGGGAAGAAAATCAGGAACAATTACTCAACACTACCAAACATAACGTGAGTACACATATATATATATATCTTGCTGTCACGATTGATAAATGATGTACGACCTTTAGGGGAAATTAATGCAAAGTAAGAAGAAATTCTAAGCAAGCAAATACAATATTTACATCAGAACAATAAATTTTCACTTTGCAGATATCGGATATAAAAATTTCTGATATTTAGTGCACAACTTCGTAATATAATTTTCAAAATTCTTGATGCATAAAAATGCTCTCTTGTTTAATCAGTAATAACGTTCCTATCGTATTCTATCAGTTCCTCTTCTTTCTGTCTGTCTGTCTGTCTGTCTGTCTGTCTGTCTGTCTGTCTGTATGTATGTATGTCTGTCTGTCTGTCTGTCTGTCTGTTTGTCTCTCTGGCTGTATGTTTGTCTGTGTATATGTCTGTCTGTATGTCTATCTGTCTGACTGTATGTGTTTCTGTCTGTATGTCTGTCTGTCTGTATGTCTGTCTGTCTCTCTCAGGAAAATTTAATTCACCGCTGCTGAGAGAAACCAGTTGAGTGAATTATATTTTTTTTACTCATATGAATGAAGAATATTGTAGACAAGAGACAGATTATTTATTTACGCAACGTTAGAACGACCAGTTATTATTGCGCTGACTTAATCTTGATTTAATCCTAACAATCATTCACAAACAAAAGGGGAGGAGTGGCCCTGTATGTTCGTTATTTAACGCCTTGAGATGGATATTACCCCAAAAATGAGGTACTGGAGTTTGACTCCGTATATATGGAAACTCAAGGTAATAGGAAGAGGACAATTATACTCGGCATAGAATTTCGTCCCGAAAAGGAAATCAGGAATAGGTGGTTGAAATTTGTAAAACGAAATTTGGACAATTTGTTGTAACAAATAGATTCAAGTTAACTATTTTAACGCTCCTAAAATAAATTTATATTCTCTACAAGGGGATCAGCATGAGTGTACTCACCTAACTCGGTGTGACATACTACGAGTGTGTTACACTCCCATATAGGCTGCCTCCCAACCAGCGAACCGGGTACTAAGGGTTTAACGATCAGTAGGGGACCCATTGTTAAATCAGTACCTTGGTTCATTGGTCAATCACAGACAAGCCCGCCGAAGCTGAAGCAACGTGATTCACTTGTGACAAGCGAATTGTCAGACTTGTCTGAGCTGCTGGTTGACTATGGTGCACTCTCTGGCTTCTGCTTCTGTCACCGTGTGGTACACTTACTGTTCCACATCTGTACATAGTGTACATGAATGTACATACTTCCATATATCTGGCAAATTATATCTGGTGAAGGAAATACAAGTCATATACTACTGTTGAGATTTGTTTGTTCCACTCTATAGGGGCCTCTCCGCTGGCCCCTACTAGGTTCACTCTATCCTGGCTGCGTGAGCCTATCATAAGTACAATTCCTTAAACTATGTAATGATTCCACCTTTAGCACTTCGCTGTCTAGGTCATTTCACTTCCTGAGTCCATGTCTTTGTTTTGTAGACGATACTAGAATCAACAAGAAAGTTTCATCCAACGACGATGCGGAAAATCTACAAGAGGATACAAACCAGGTTTTCTAATGGGCAACGGAAAAAAAATATGATGTTCAATGAGGACAAACTTCAGTTACTTCGTCATGGAAAACTTGATTAAATAATAACTAGAACAAAGTACACTACAAACTCTATCCCAACAATAGAACGAAAAAGACTTGGGAGTGTTAATATCAGAGGAGCTCTCCTTCAAGGATCACAACAGTGTCACCATCACATCTGCGATTAAAATTATAGGATTATTACAAACTCAGGTTCTCAGCTGAAAACTTTGAATTGTATTTTCTTTCACCAAGTATCAACAGAGTTATGTACACTATATACACTATGTACACGTGCACGCCACGGTACGCCAAGGCAACAATAGAAGGCAAACGACAGGAGACCACCATGCATCATCCAGCAGAATGGATATGACAAGGGTGAAAACGTGAGTGGTAACCACATCACCTTCACAATTGCCAGATCCACATTATGATTATCTGCACCTACGTACTAATCTGGCGATGGGGCCCCCTGAATCGTCAGACCCATAGTGCCTGGTTCGCTGGTTTGGGAGGTTGCCTATGTGAGAATGTGAACATGCTCCGAATAAAGGTGACGTACTCTTTGCATGCCACAAGGATGAATAACGAGAACTTTAAAAAAAAAGGGATGCCAAATCAGTGATGATCCTTTTAAAGTGACTTGTTCTCTCTAGCCTGAAATACTGCTGTGCACTAATAGCTCCATTCATGGCAGGTGAATTCGTAGATCTAGAAAATGTACAAAGAACCTTCACTGCATATATACGTTTTGTCAAGCACCTTAATTACTGGGAACGTTTTGAGTCACTTGACCTGTACTCCCTGGAGTGCAGGCGATTGAGATGCATCATAATCAATACTTGGAAAAATCCATAGGGACTGTTCCTAAATCTTCACAAAGAAATCACTCCATATAAAAGCAAAAGACTAGATAAGACTATTCAACAACCTCCCACCATGCATAAAGGGAATTACCAATAGATTTCTGGTTGTCTTCTAGAGGAAACTGGATAGATACCTGAAGTCAGTACCGAACCAGCCGGACTGTGGATCGTACATTGGATCATGTGTGGCCAGAAGTAGCAATCATATTGATCAGGCTCTAATCCCTAGGTAGGCCTGGTCAAAAACTGGGCCGCGGGGACGTTAACCCTCAGAACGACCTCCAGGTAGACTTCAGGTATCATCCCTGAGACTCATCTATGTTTGTAACGTCAAACCGTGCACCCGTGTATTCGAAAGCCTCCTCTCAAACATGTTCGTCCTCTTCACCTTATCAATTCCTCATAATATCATAAACATCACGATCATGTCAGCCCAAGTCCTTAACGCCTCTAGCTTCACTTCTTCGCTCACACACACACACATACACACATACACACATACACACACACACACACACATCACAGTTCTGGGATTAGTTTCACTGCAAATCTTCGCACTTTTTCCAACTTCTTTGCAGGCCTTTTCAGATGAGGGTTCCATCTACTCGGGGTTTCAATATTTTGGCTCTTGTTCTGACGACTGATTGGGATACAGAAAGACTAGGAAACAGTAGTGACAGCATTATTATATTAAAAAAAATATAATCTTTGAGGTTCGAAAGTACAGAGCAGCTCAGTTTGGCAAGATTCTCCATGATATCAGTAATGAGATGTTGCCATGGACTCTCATTACTCAACTCTCAATAAACCATCATTGCGTCTATATTAAATCCCACACGGACAGTCATACACATACAACAGATGTGGCAGTCTGACGTCAATGGATTCCTAATGGCTGTACAGCAGCTGTATCAGGACGATTAGTTGAGTTAGGCACTCGAATCAATAATTGTAGTAGTAGTAGAAATGTAGAGCTGCAATTTTTTACCAGATCTTATATTATAAAGACGTAGAACCACTGGAATACTCAGATCTCTGAATGGTTGCGAAGAAACACAAGAGAATCAGTACTCATTTAAAGAAGGAAGTTGTATTTCTCGTCTTTAATCTAATTCCACTTCTGAAAATTACATGAAATCTTTCATTAGGGTATGGTATATTTTTTTTCCATATTTTCACACTAGCAGTGACCGGCGAGAATAATGGGTGGGAAGAGAGGCTTCAACTTATCCATCCTTAACTTATAAACTTAAATAATACAGGATAATCCTTAATCTAGTTGGAAATAGTTACACCTAGCAGAGTGTGTCGGTGTAGACTAACAAGCAGTCAGTTAGTTCTCGCTCTCGTTTGTTCTCTCTTTCTCTCTGTCACTCTCGTGTCACAGGAGGGAGGCTTCGATAAAGAAGAGGACAAGTGGTCGTGCAGGTAGCACAGGTCTATGACTCATCACACATGTCAGTAAACATAACAGCTCTGGCTCTCGTGTTGTTTACTCTGGAAGCAAGTGACTTATGTATGAATGTGCGCACACACACACACACACACACGCACACACGCACACACGCACACACACACACACACACACTAGTGGGTAAAGCTCTTGCTTGACGCACGGAGGGGCCGGGTTCAATTCCGGTGGGGCAGAAACATTTCGAAGTGTTTCCTTACACACACATACACACACACATATATACACACAGGACAACAGGCCTAGTGTCTAATTGACATGTGCCTAGGACAAAATGGTAACTAACACACACACACACACACACACACACACACACACACATACATATATATATATATATATATATATATATATATATATATATATATAGTCGTGCCGATTAGGTAAAACTGGTCAATTAGCAAGAACTCGTCTAAAATTAAGTCCTTTCTAAAATTTTCTCTTATACGTTTAAAGATATATTTTTCATTTTTGTTAATGTAAGAATTTATAATTTTGTACCAAGAGAAACTTTGAAAACCTACCTAACCTTATTACAACAAGCGCAATTTAATTTAGCCTAACCCAACTAAATATATTTTAGATACGTTAACATTAATTTAATAATAAACAAACACAATGAAATATATTTTTTCGTTATGTTCAGAATGATTTTGGCGAAATTATTGCATATACAAATTTTCACTTGTCTTATATGGCAAGGTGAGCGTTGCTATTTAAGCCAAAATCGCAAGTTTTACCTAATCGGCACGACATATATATATATATATATATATATATATATATATATATATATATATATATATAAAATATATATATATATATATATATATATATATATATATATATATATATATATATATATATGTATGTGTTTGTGTGTGTGTTTATATGAAAACTATCACAGCAAAATTAGGAAATAAAACCTGAGCACTTTCATTTGCTTACAAACACATCTTCAGGGGCATGAGGAATGTGAAGAAGAGGCAGGTACATGTAGGTTCGACAGGCTGGCGAATATTTATTGATGAAGCTTTTCATAAAGTTAAAAAAATCTTTAGGACAATAATACCGAGTATAAGCTTGAGAATGTGATGGTTTTACCATATAATGAAAATCTCTCTCACCTCCCACAAGATCTTGTGGGAGGTGAGAGAGATTTTCATTATATGGTAAAACAAAACTTAATTAAAAATTCTCCCAAGCAATGTGTAGGTTGTGTATAGTCCATCCCTTGTAATGGCTGTGATTCCTCTTATTTAGGACAAAATGTAAAATATATGAAGATCAGAGTAAAACAACATAAATGTGTAGTATCTGTTGAACAAGAATCCAGAGCTTTGTTCATTCATGTAAGGTACAGGCCATTTTGTAAACTGGACTAATGTATTAAATCAATAACAACACTGCGACTAGTCAGCAGATCGAACCCGTGTTGCTTTAACCCGCCTCATGGTGAGTGAAAATTCGACGGCGCTCTAACCCACGGGACCATACAAACCTACAAGAATCACGCACCCAGCAGAGCTAGGTGTTGTACCATGATCCAAGGATATACGATCGTGTGGATGCCTCAGAGCAAATTTCATTCTACTTCCCGTTTGGTGTATTAGCCTCCACAAGCAGTATATATATTATTGTAACCAGGAACGAGTGGTATTTAATTAATAACAACATTGCGAGTAGCCAGGGGATCGAACCCGTGTTGTTTTAGCCGCCTCATGGCGAGTTATATATATACATATATAACTTTACCAATATGAATATTTTATTTCATAATATGGTACACAAGATTTAAGAGATACATTGCTGGTATAAAGATGACATATACAGTACATGAGAATTGAAAGATAAATTTCTAGTACATATTGCTACGTGCTTGTCACTGATTATAATGCGAAAATCTCATCCAGCTCCTCAGAGCTGGGGCACGTTCCCAAGATACAGCAAGCATTACCCCTCTGAACAGCAGCACTGAGTCGCTAGAATAGAAAACCAGCAGCCCTGGGATTCCTAGTTACCCTGATAAGTATTTTGCTTAGCTTCTTTAGGAACTTAGATGGACTCTTTTCCCATGGGCCAAGGGTCTCCGCGCCTATGGGAAGAAACATATAATGATGGGCAAATTCTCCATATTTCCTAGACTTTTGGAACTCCCTGAAGGTGGCAGCTGCCTCTCCTTCCTCTCTGGTGTATTGGAGATAGTTATCAGCCAAAGTAGATGTACATGTGTAGTCCCATACCACCTGCTTGCCGTCTGTCCAAGCTTGAAAGGTGATACCATCTGGCCATTATTCGCTGCAATCAGATCTGCATAACTGGGGTGGCTTCCTTATTGCTGGGAATCCGGCTGTTTTGAAGCTTTTCTTGATACTGTTATTAACCTCTTTATGCCTTGCATTCTTTCTCTGGGATATACGGTAACACAAGACCATTGAACCCGAATTGGTCTGCTGCTTCACTGCCCCAAATACACCTGTGTTCGGCGAGAATAAGGGCTGTAAGTTGAAGAGCAACACCAATACAGATGATCTGTGGGTCGTGGCATGTGCCAAGGGTAGAGTTGGGAACAGCCAATAGAAAGTCTCCTGCATGAGGAGCTCTCACTGCCAGGAGGCAGGCTCTATCCTTCCCCGACACAATCTGAAGCATTATTGAGACTATATTCTCCAACATTGGGCTATCCCAGTGCAATTGTTTGTAGTTGTTTGGGGGTACAGGTCTAGTTTCAGAGCCTGTTAGATTATCCCAGATCCTGGCTCCTTCAACGAACTTTTGATCATGGACTCCAATCTTGTCCTAAGATGTTCAGGGAGAATCGCTGCTACAAGTCCACTGGATGCAACACATGAGGACAGGAAAGCAGGTAGAGCAATCTGTGATGACTTGCGGACACCAATGCCTCCTAGTCTGACTGGGAGTGTAGCTTGGTCCCACTGCCCATCTTCTAGAGTAAGGTTAAGTACTTTCGTAAAAAAATATGTCTCAGGATACTGTCGTATTCGTGAAGTATAGGGCTATCATATGAAGGAGCACATCTTAGGAAATATGTTAACCTGAGCAAACTCAAGCACTTTGTGAAAGGTACAAGGCATCGTCGGTGTCAAGATTACCTATTTGTTGTTCCATCCTACTCAGTTCTTCCAGTTTCTTCCTGAAAATTGTGTGAATGGCATCACTTCTCACAGGTGCTCCAAGCAAGACGCTGTTTGTGGGGACAATGCCTGATGCTCCTGGTAGTTTTGATATCCTGGTAGTTTTGATATCTATCACTTGTTGATTGACTGAGATGATTTCAATTTGGATGGATTCAGGATGAGACTCATTTCCTGTCCCCGTGTCATCACCTGTGTAAGATCATCTAGAAGGGACTCCTTGTACCTGCTAGTGTGCCATCATCCAGGAACCAGATGTTTAGCTCACTGGTCAGCCTGACAATGATTTTCCTATACAGAAGAGATATGGGGCAAGAGGATCCCCTAGCTGGACACCCTCTGATGATGTGATTTCATGCTCTCCAAACAGGAGCATTGATTCCTTGCTGTATCCAGCTGAAACAAAAGGGAAGAGACCAGGGAAATGTTCTTGTACGGCAACGCTCTTCTTGTCGAATAAGACAAGCGAAAATTTGTGTATGCATTAATTTCGCAAAAAAATCATTCTGAACCTAACGAAAAAAAAAATTTCATTGTGTTTGTTTATTATTAAATTATTGTAAACTTATCTAACATATATTTAATTGGATTAGGCTAAATTATATTGCGCTTGTTATGATAAGGTTAGATGAGTTTTCTAAGGTTCTTTTGGTACAAAATTATTAATTTTTACATTAACATAAATGAAAAAATGAAATCTTTAAAAGTATAAGAGAAAATTTTGGAAAGAACTTAGTTTTAAACGAGTTCTTGCTAATTGACCAGTTTTACCTATTCGGCACGACATATATATATATATATATATATATATATATATATATATATATATGTCGTGCCGATTAGGTAAAACTTGAGATTTTGGCTTAAATAGCAACGCTCTTCTTGCCATATAAGACAAGTGAAAATTTGTGTATGCAATAATTTCGCCAAAATCATTCTGAACATAACGAAAAAATATATTTCATTGTGTTTGTTTATTATTAAATTAATGTTAACGTATCTAAAATATATTTAGTTGGGTTAGGCTAAATTAAATTGCGCTTGTTGTAATAAGGTTAGGTAGGTTTTCAAAGTTTCTCTTGGTACAAAATTATAAATTCTTACATTAACATAAATGAAAAATATATATCTTTAAACGTATAAGAGAAAATTTTAGAAAGGACTTAATTTTAGATGAGTTCTGCTAATTGACCAGTTTTACCTAATCGGCACGACATATATATATATATATATATATATATATATATATGTCGTGCCGATTAGGTAAAACTTGCGATTTTGGCTTAAATAGCAACGCTCACCTTGCCATATAAGACAAGTGAAAATTTGTGTATGCAATAATTTCGCCAAAATCATTCTGAACATAACGAAAAAAAAATATTTCATTGTGTTTGTATATTATTAAATTAATGTTAACGTATCTAAAATATATTTAGTTGGGTTAGGCTAAATTAAATTGCGCTTGTTGTAATAAGGTTTTTTTTTTTATATTTTATTATAAAAACCATAGTACATAATAAGAAAATCTTACAAAACTGCGCTTCACTATTGCTTCCAGAGCAACAAAATACAAAATAACCAGCAAACAGTGTCTACATTCTGTATATAACGAACAATAAAACCTGACCAACAAGTATATACCTACATAATATTTATACTATATGCATTCTTTGAAAACATCCTTAATGATATACTGGCAGTGTAATCACACTAGAACAAAATGACTACTTGTTATGTTCTCACTATTTCATGAACCTCTAGATTGTTTAAATACAAATACATGATAGCCAAATGATTATTACAGAAATCTAAAACACCCTCGGTACATCCATAATAATATAATGACTGTTATCTCACCAGTACAATATATGGCAACATATTAGCCTAAACCCTACAATCATCTCCAAGAGTGCCAATGACTATTTAACAGTAACACAAAATCTTACATTATACAATACAATAATCAAAGGATCATGTCATAGCGTTCATAAAGCCTATGTCCATGTAAAAAGAATGCATAAACCTCATTAAGCATACATACTTCCTTAATATTTTCAATGTGTCTTATTAATTAAGGAAACTGTGTACTCCTTAATATCACCTCTTAACAAGTGAAACTTTTACAATATTGATAGAAAATTTATCTTCTGAACTTTTGTGTTTCTCAACACATTAAAGCAATATAACATAATTTAATTACACCATTTGAAGGAACTAGCCAATGACAGTTCCTATATTAAGCATGATTTGAAAATTATAACTTCTCAATAACACATCCTCCCAACACTACCAAAAACCCCGCTGGCGTACTCCATTTAATTGAACATGTCCTTCGTCACGTCCTAATGTAGTATGGTCCATCCTGATACACACTTTCATCCTCCTATTCCTATGCTCCCTTTCTCGTCAGTTGTCTTTACCCCAACTCTCAAAATCAGAGTATGTTAGTCTCCAGTCTTCCACCTTCCCCCAGGATCAAACAGCTAGACGTCTATATACACACGCAACAAATCTACCCCCACCCTACCTACTACTATCCCACATTGAATCCAGTCCATTCCCACACTACATTTAATCATCGTAATAATTTTTCCACTGTTAAAGATCTATACCCCTCAGAAAACTCGCTACCCATTTACCTCCATATAATATCCTGTTTCTACACATGGTCCTATACACGCTACCCGATAATGCTCTGACCCTACAGACCCCACCCACCTCCCGCATTCCCCACGATACGTGCAAAAATCCGCAACTACATACTTAATTGCCCGTCCTACTTCTTTCGGTGTTCCCTCCACATCAAAACTTAAGGCCCTCAAGAGCGAAAAATGTCCCCCCCCTCCCACCAACACAATAACCCTTGCAAGCCACAGCCTCACTACCTCTAACGATTCACAAAGTAGACAGCATGATAGGCTGTCTCTTCATCCCCACACCACTGACATGCATTCGTACACATCAACCCCATTCTATACAATGCCGTCCTAGACGCCAATATACCCAATAAAAATCTATATACTACTTCCCTGACCCTTGGCCTGAAACGCATCTTTCTAAATTCCCCAAATCTCCCTCCAATTATAAACCGGAAATTGTTCCTGCCCCTGCACCACCCCTACCCTATCACTAACCCTCCCCAGCCTACCCACCTTTACCCTTTTAGGCTCCTCGCTATCAACAACTGCCTTGCCATATCTTCACACACCCGCAATTCCTTCCCTCCCACCACTTTCGTACATCCTCCATGACCCTCCCTACACGCAATCCCCGCACCCCCTTTTCTCAAAAACACTGTTTTACATACACAGCTTTCACCCTATTTTCCAAGGGAATAAGTCCCAACCCACCTTTTCGGACTTTCATCATAACGACCTCCTTTCTTAACCATGGCCTTCCATACCCCCACACATACCTTAACACTTTCCTTTGTAATTCTCTACCTCTTCCATCCTCAAAGGATACACGGCAGCCACATTCCACACCTTACTATATACAAGAGTATTCACCACCACCACCCTCTGTATTAGTGTTACATCTCCCGGCCTCCAGCCCTCATTCTACCCAGAGCCCTACCCACCACCTCCACAGAATTTACCTGCCTAGCCTCTTCCACATCCGCCATATAACTATTCCACAAATTTTAATCCTATCAACAACCTTCCATCCATACCCCTCTCCCAAGCCTCCTCCCACCCACATTCCCACTTCCAATAACTTAGATTTCACCATTGACCCTCATCCCTGTCGCCGCCCCAAAAATCTCTATAATACGTCCCACGTTCGCCAACCCTTCCTCCCCACCCACTAGTACAGTTGTATCATCTACGACCCCACTATTCCCACACCACAAGCCTCCCCCTGTCCACTCTCTCCCACTCCTTCCTCTATTAACCTATAAAAAGAATCTTGCAAACACGCGAATAGGATTTGTGACAATGGACACCCCTGTCTCAATCCCTTTCCATCATCACCTGTCGTCCCAACTTCCTGTTCACCTGCACCTGCACCTTTGCTGAATTATACAAAGTCTCTACCCATGCGGCAATGTCCTCTCCATATCCCTGTCTTCTCAACATAATTCCCAACATTCGTCGATCCACACTGTCATACGCTTCCTTCCAATCAATTCCCAGAACACCCCGCCCTTCCTACTCTCAATAAAATCCTTGATACGACCATGTCCCACATTCATACTTCTACCAGGTATACCGAACTGCCCCTGATGTATGACTTTGTCAAGCACCAATTTCATCCTATTACCCAATATTTTTGCAAAATTTTATAATCCCCACACATGAGGGATAAGGCTCTATAATTTCCCAAGGTCCTCTTCTCCCTTTCTTCGGCACCAGAACAACCACCCCGTACTCTGCGTTTCACCCAACCGTCCCTTCTCTTTCATACAATTGAACAAAAGCACCAAACATTCTCGCAATGTTTCCCAGTGTAATACGTAAAAGTCATTAGGTATTCCATCTATACCTGGTGCCTTTCCTAACGTTAAACTAGCCACAGCCTCCCCCACCTCCTGCTCACTTATACTTCCACTTAAACTCTCACACTCCTCTTTTCCACACGACACAGGATTCCTTCCTCAATAATCCCTCCTCCCTACCCCTCTCTGTCCTCTCCGCTAATTTCCTCTCAAACCAAAAATCAGCATAATTGCTTATACCATCTGTCGTTCCTAACACTTGTCCCACGTTATAGCCACCTACCCCTGTACACTTCTACCCCCATTATCGTAGTACACCTCTGTCTGTCTCTGAAGTGTCGCAACACGCAACCAGATGGTTTATCCCCATAACGCCTCCTCAATGCCTCCTGACTCTTATGTCGTCAAAGCGGTCATTTTGAATGTCCTTTAACCTACCCTCAAGTCCCGTATTTCCCCAAACCTACTACCCCCCAATAACATTCCTGCAGCTGACCCTCTAAATACTTCTGAAGACCAAACTTCCACCCAGCCTCCTCCTTACCTCTATTTCTGTAATATTCCCTTATTCTCGTCTTCGCACTTGTTTCCCACCATTCCAGAAAATCCTTCTCCCGTTCCCCTGCCCCTTCCTTCCATAATGACCCCCACCATTCGGCAAATAATGTCCGCTCTTCCTCCCCCGCAGCAAACTTACATTCATCTTCCAAAAAATATTGTACCTGCGTACCATTCCTCCCACGTCACCTCCACTATAACACCACGATGATCTGAAAACCAATATCTAATGTGCGAACCCTCCCCACTGTAACATCCTTTGTGACATACATTCGATCTAATCTGGCAGCATATCCTCTTCTCACGAAGGTATGCTCTACACCCCAACCATCTCCCCTTACCACATCTAATACCCCCACCTCCTCAATAATGTACGCAAGACCCTAACTCACAACCTGCCCTCTAGGTTCCACATCTTTTTTTCCTAATAATACAGTTCCAGTCACCACCCAACACCGTAATCATTGGCAGCCCTCTCAAATAAAAAGTCAAGACATTCCTCACAAACTCCTCCTTAACTCTACGATTACTGTCAGCAGGCATGTAAATACCTACAAAGCACACCCTTATGCCTCCCAACACTCCATCCACCCTCACTACTCTCCCCTCCTCCCTCCTCCCAAGCTAACAATCGGAAGGGGCTGGATTCTTTCACACCCACTGCCACCCCACCCTTTAACTTCCCGAGCTACCTGCAAATATTTGATACCCCTTTAATCTCAAATCTCTACCACACCTGAAGTTATGCTCTTGTATAAAACACACGTCTATGTCATATCGTCTCAGTATAACCTCCATCCAACTACGCTTTACTTCAGCCCTAAGGCCATTTGCATTTATTGTTAAACACTGGAATACGCCAACGGGGCTTTCCCTGGGTTCTGTGTTCTACCTGTGGCACTCTTTACTATACTACCTTTAGTCCTGTCTTGTCTCACACTATGTCCCCCGCCTTTCTCTGATCTCCCACTGTCCCTTTCCCTGGCCTCTCCACCCATACCTTCTTGCCTGAACGCTGGCCAGGTGTTAGAACATCATCATCCGATGTTTCGCCAGCCCTCTTTCTAGATTTAACCCCAACCTCCATCTCATCCGTGCTCACTTCCTCTTCCCTATGCACAATGGCCTCCACCTCTCGCTTCTGTAGCCTGTCTGCCCTTCCTCTAACACATTAACAGCTTGGATAAGCCTTTCCTCCTCTCCCTGCAATGTTCCGTTCGTTCCCGAGGCATCCACCTCCGAACCAGCCAGAAAAGTGCTTATCATCTTGCACTGGTTTCGGCAATTCCTCTTGTTGCACACCCTCCACCGTCCATCAGTCTCTAGTACATGTTCCAACTCACCCACTGGCGAAGCACCCAGTGCTTCAGGGAGTGTCACACAACGGTCCTCCACTCCTTGACTACATCGCCCAACTGGCGTTACCCATCTCCACCACATTCGCAGGTACAGGTTCCTCAAAAGGGGCTTGTACCACAGGTACATTATGAGTCACCATTCTCGACGCCAGGGCTGCGGGGCACCCTGCCCATATGATCGTATGCCCCACACATTCTGCAAGTCTTACGCTGTCCTGCGTAAGTGACAAACACTTGCGTCCTAAATTCGTCCAGCATGACATATGACGGTATGGGGCGTTTTAAGGTCATTTTTAAAGTGTAAGAGCCCTCAGGCAATCCTTCATAAATTCCGTCCGTCCAACGCCCCATTGTTGTCGTGTGACTACACCATATTGTTGAAATACTTCACTTAGGTCCACTCCTAAGGTCTCAAATGGCACGTTTCTCACACGAACATAAGTATAGTAGGCCGAAACATCCCTTAGCCTGACCTCTAATCCAGTGTTGACGATGATACATTCCTCCTGGTACGTTCCACTATCTTCTCATACGCCTCTGCTGTGTTGAATTTCACAAAATTCTCCTCGAGCCATTCAAGGCAACTCCGTAAAGGTCATCGTTGATAACACCAAAGGTGTCACGGATAATCGCTGGCAGAAAACGAAGCATTTACTGGGTAGATAGCTCCCTGTAGAACTCAATACACACTGTGTTGCGTCTCCTCCTCATACTGGTCGCCATCTTGCTGAAAAACGGAAGTTGCGCCAAGACAGGTCAGGAGCGACTGCCGCACAACCTCTCGGCCCGAGAGCGAAGAGGTCAATGTGAAAAATTTATTGAGGAAGTAGTCGAAGACAAGTTGAAGACAGAAGCTCATTATCTACGCACCACGGAGTCAGAAAAGATTCTGAAACCACTCCACTACGTGTTGTATACAATTGCAGCGCACGTGCAAATAAAGATGTAGCAAGCCTTAATGACTGTCGATGACCGACCCTCACTGACTGAGAAGCTTGGAGACGTGCTTATGAAATTTCGCACAAATCCATATGCCTACACGGCTGATATTTCCAAAGCTTTTTAAGAGTAGGACTACAAGAAATAGATAGAGATTATACTGATTCTTGTGGCCAGAAAATCTACATGATCCTCAAAGTCCTGTGAAAACATATCAAGTCAATTTTATTTGGTGCAACATCTTCTCTATTCCTGCTAGAAACTACTCTAAATACACAGAAGAAATCTGAAAGTCCCTTCAAAGAAACCTTAAATAAAAGAAATCTTCAACTTACTGTGAATAAAGAGAAGGATTTGAAATCCTTATACAGAGAAGCTAACAAGGAGATGAAAGAAGCAAATATGCCTCTAAGGATGTGGAATACTAATTCAAATCAATTAAGGGAACTTATAAAAGAAGATTTTCCTGAAACTGAAATTCTGAATGCAACAACATGCTTGGACTTAATTGGAATACACAGGAAGACACTTTGAGTCTCAAAAGGATAAACAATAAATCAAGCAGTACACTCACTAAACGTAGTTTACTGTCAGAGGTATCACAATGTTTTGATCCTCTAGGACTCATCTCACCAATTACCATAAAAGGTAAAATGCTTGTGCAAGATGCATGGAAGCTCAAAATAGGTTGGGATGAGAACTTGCCTCTAGAAATGAGTCAAGAATGGGATGAAATATCCAAGGAGTTTAAACAACTTCATCAAATTAAATTTCCCAGACAAATAGGTCAAGAGGGAAACAAGTACACATTACATGTGTTCTGTGATGCGTTAACCAGAGGTTATGGGGCTGTAGCTAACATGAGTAATGCTGACGGAAGTACTTTAATTACTTCAAAGGCCAGGGTTGCACCCTTGAAGGTCAGAACAGTACCACAATTGAAACTGACAACACTCTATGTAGGTACAAAATTAGCTGTCTATCTCAACAAAATGCTTGATCATCTCCCTGTTGAAAAACCTGTGATCTAGAGTGATAATGAAGCAGTTCTCCAGTGGTTACGAAATAATAAGAGTAAGTTAGTCTATGTACAAAATAGAGTAGCAGAAATAAGAGAGATCCAGAGAGATTATCTCTTTCTCCACGTCTCTACACAAGAGAACCCAGCTGACATGTTGTCACGTGGTGTCCCACTTAAGAAGTTTGAGGATAATAAGTTATGGCTCCACGGACCGAACTGGCTCTCTAATGAACATAACTGACCTCAGCAAAAAGCGCACATTATGCCAGAAGAAACAGTCTGCTTGACCACAGCAGAAATAATCTGTTTAAATACAGCAGACACTCCAGAAATAGTCATTGATGGATCTAAATACTCATCTTTGAGTAAACTCTTAAAGAGTTACAGCTCTTGTCTTTAATTCATTAAAGGGATAAAACCTAATTACGAATTACCTGAACCCATCAAATACTGGGTAAAACAAATACAGAAAGATGTCTTCTCTACAGAGTATAAATTTCTGGAAACTCAGGATAAATCTCCAAAGAAACCTAATATAATTAATTCTATAGGACTTTATCTCGACTCAGAAAAGTTTATAAGATGTTGAGGAAGAATTCATAATTCTTCACTACCTAAAGAAGCAATACATCCAATATTGTTCCATAAGAATCATTGGCTAACAAAACTGCTATAAATGCCCACAGTAACGTGTTACAAGGTCAACAAAGTGTGAAAAAACAAAAAGGGACTGTATTACTTGTCATCACTACGATATGCGAGTATGTCAGTATCCTGGTCCACCTCCATATCCCTCTGAACGAGTTTGTCATATCACTCCATTTGAGGTGACAGGTGTAGATTACACTGGACCAATAATTTTAACTAAAATAGTTGACAAATTTCCTATCAAGGTGAACATCTGTTTGTTCACCTGTGCTACGACTAGAGCAGTACATCTAGAAATAGCCACTGATATGTCTGCTGAAACCTTTATCAAACTATTCAGAAGGTTTGCAGCCAGAAGGGCATGTCCCAGACTGATGATTTCAGACAATGCAACGAACTTTGTTGCTGGTGCTGTTTATATAAGCAAGATCTTTGATCAGCTCCATGGCACGGCGGATTTAATGAAAGAATGATCGGCATCATAAAACGTTGTTTAAGGAAAGCTCTTCATCGTCAGCAAATCGACTTAGAAGAATTTTGCACAGTCGTAATTGAAATAGAAAATAGAGTCAACAACAGATCTCTAACTTATGTTACCGATGATCTGGACAATTTAGAAGTGTTAAGTCCATCTCATTTACTCCATGGCAGAAGGCTTAAACCTGTTCCTCCCATGAATTATAAAGAAATTATAGAGGATCCTACTTATTTCGAACCTGAGCAACTCAGACGTAAATTCAAACAGTGGTGGCGAGTGAGAAAATCAAATTAATGTTAAGAGATGAATAGTTCACCTACAGCGAACTCTCATCCGCCCCCCAGTGTGGAGAAAATTTCTTCAGAAAGTGGGAGGTATCAGACCTTTCAGCCCTGAAGGACCCAACCCTCTCAGAAGGGGCACATGTCGTCGCCTCCGCATGATCAGTAATTGGAAGCAGATGCAGTCAGTGTGTACCAGAGTGTGGTCACACAGCCTTTTGCACCACTGTGCTCATTGCAACTGAGTGATAATTAAATGAGGAAAATGACTCTCTTTACTGTGGTAGGAAAAGAACAGAAAACCTTGCATCACTTTATTTACATGTGGGACAATAAGGAACTGTCAGAGATCGATAGATACCACAAAATTTATCATTAGTAATGCATTCTGTTGCAGTGTTCAGCAAGGAAGAGCAATAATGCTGAAGTCGGTGATTTAGGGCCACGCCCCAAGATGAAGCCCGCTGCAGGGCAGATTTCTTTAAGAACTAGTGGAGACAACTCGTGTTTCACCACGCTATAAAAACAAAACAAAGACACTAGTGATTCGTGCATTTCTGTTCCTCAATAACAATCTCAGCAATTCGTGGTAGAACTATTACAGTGAAGTGTACACTCTTTCTGTTGTGACATTACCACGAAAGAACTAATATTGAAGAACAGTGTGTTACGAACAATCTTCACAGAGAGACAGTGCCACCGAAACACTACTACTTCAATCAAGACACCGATACAGGGTTACACCCCTGCCAAAAGCCAGGAATAAAGTTGTGGGTCCGATACAATACCCAGGTACGTCTAGTAAGTTATGAACCTAGTTAAGTCAGCTGTGCAGCAGATAGCTAGTTCATGCCTTATCTGGCGTTACCATATTAACCCGTGATCGGTGGGCCATTGAGCCCAAAAACGTAAGTTAAGTCAGCATTCAGTTACTGAATGATATGCTGACACAACGCTTCTTAGGGGCAATTCTCACATGTTTCCCTCATCAGCTACAGGCTGTAGAATACCTGTTCACGTCGGAGTCGTCTGGTTGTAGCTGCAGAACGACTGAGACAGCAACAAAGCTAAGTATCTTTATTCCTGTATACAGATATATAGCATATATTCTACAGTATCCTAATGTAGTATCTGCTGAATGTGACACTAGGGGGTGTAGTACCTGCTGAATGTGACACTAGGGGAAGTGTAGTACCTGCTGAATGTGACACTAGTGGGAGTGTAGAACTTGCTGAATGAGGCACTAAAATTATTGTAGTGTCTGGTGAATGTGACAATGAGGAAGATTATAGTATCTAGTGAATGTGGCAATGAGGAGAATTGTAATGCATCATAGAAAAATATATTGTCGAGCAAATTATTCAAGATATATTGAATGTTATAGTTAGAAAATTTGTGGAATATATGTAAGAAGTTATATAGAAAACACTGAATGTAATGTACAACGTATTAAACCACTAGCTAGTCAACTTACTGTACACTAAACCCAGTCTACTAAATCACTAGCTAGTCAACTAACTACTACACCCAGTGTATTAAACAGCTAACTAATCAACTATATTAAACCCAGTGCATTATACCACTAGTCATCTAACTACTACACACATTGTATTAATACACTAGCTAATTAACTCAGTGCTTATTATGCAGGTTTTCGCGTTGTTGTACATAATGTAAGAGGGTTTGTAAAAATATTCCATAAAAATAGTGTTATTTCATATGTAGAGGCGAAGTGAACGGCAGGTGGACGCGTATTAGGTATTGAACCTGATCCTGGTATTGGACCTGACCCTGGTATTCGTCCTGACCCTGGTATTGGACCTGACCCTGGTATTGAACCTGATCCTGGTATTGGACCTGACCCTAGCACTGAACATGGCCCTGGTATTTTTGTGTGGCCTGTGAGGGTCATGGAGACCCACTGCTGTGGATATGTATTTCATATGGCCTAACATCAATTAACTAGACGCAGTGTACTAGTGAGCTATTTTGTAATATTTGTAATGTGTGTAGATGGCAGGTTTTGTGCTTTATATATTGTTACTGATAATGTGTTTATTTTTATGAAGGTGAGTTTATCTGCCCTTCCTGGTATAATCAAAACTAAAGTATTGACCACATGTTTAACATTTTGTGTAGTTTACGAAGCCTGGAACTTAGGGTGGTTTATTTTTAAATATCTTTAAACGTACCTCTAGACAAGGTATTTCCCCCCCACCTCCATTTTCATTTCGTAAGATGGGACCAAGTCCTGAAGAGTCAAATTTAGTATGATAATTCAAATTTTAAAACCTGGAAAGTCAATTCTTATTTTTTGATTAAAGGAAGAATTTACTGTAAAATATTAACAGTAAATAATAATTTACCTTTTTCAGGCGTAATAAATAAGCAATTATTTTTCGGCCTGATGTTGTGTGTGCAGATCTGATGATTTTTTTTAGAGATTATTTATTGAAAATAATTCTTTGTGAATATAATAAAACTTTGTGTAACATTTTTGTTTGTGCTTTGTTATATTGTGGTTTATTATCTTACATTATTAATTTCTGCTGTAATAATAAGGAGGTTTTTTTGTGCTACTAATTTTCAAAATGTCAACAGTAAAGTGGTTATAACTATGACCATATTTTTTAAAGGGGTGGACCGGTAAGCCAGCGGAAGGCTTCGGTCAGATGACCAAAAGCTCCAAAGGCGGGTCATCAACTAAGACCTGCGCCAGAAAATACTTGTCCTGTTTCCTGACGAACCTTACCTAACCTAACCTGTCAACAGTAGAGATGCTAGTGCTGCAGGAACCTTGGAGAAGACCCTTGATCAAATCCCACTGCTAATAATGAGAGTACTAATAATGAGAGTACTAATAATGAGAGTTCTAATAATGAGAGCACTAAAGCAGAAATTTTAAGGTTGAAATTATCATTGATTAAAGAGGAAAAAGACCTGAGAAGGATTGAACGCACAAAGACCTAGGAGGAAAAGGAGTTAGAAAATCCTAGGACTAAAGAAAGAGAGAGGGAGAATTTGCTTCTCAGGGTAGAAGTGTTTAATTTGGATAAAGTTGTAAAGTTTGTTCCCAAATTCTTTGAGAAAGATCCAGACAATTTTTTCTCATTACTATTTGAGAAAACTACTAAGTCACAGCAGTGACCAGAGAGTGAATGGCCGACATCAGCTAGTCAACTAACTACTACACACAGTGTATTAAACCACCAGCTAGTCAACTAACTATACACACACAATGTATTAAATCACTAGCTAGTCAACTAACTTCTACACACTGTATTAAACCACTAGCTAGTCTAATAACAACTGCACACAGTGTATTAAACTACTGTTGAGGTGAAGAAACTAAGTCAGATTCACATTTTGTGATCCATATAAATAACTCTACTCTCCCAGAGCACTCCCACACACATCTTATATTTTCCCAGAGCACTCCCACACCCAACCTATACTCTTCCAGAGCACTACAACACTCACCTTGGACTCTCCCAGAGCACTCCCACACCCAACCATGCACTCTGCCCCAGGCCCAGACTAATGGAACTCCATGTTCATCAAGAACGTGCCCTTAACATCCTATGGAGAGGGAGCATGGACACTGGGGTCGTCCCGCAGTTACTAAAAACAACAGACATAGCCCCACTCCACAAAGACGGCAGTAAAGCAATGGCAAAGAACTACAGACCAATAGCGCAAACGTCCCATATCATAAAAATCTTTGAAAAGGTTCTAAGAAGCAAGATCGCCACTCATCTAGATACCCATCAATTACACAACCCAGGGCAACACGGATTTAGAGCAGGTCACTCCTGTCTGTCCCAGCTACTGGACCACTACGACAAGGTCCTGGATGCTCTAGAGGACAAACAGAATGCAGATGTTATATACACAGACTTTGCAAAAGCCTTTGATAAGTGTGACCATGGTGTAATAGCACACAAAATACGTGATAAAGGAATAACAGGAAAAGTTGGTAGATGGATCTATAATTTCCTAACAAGTAGAACACAAAGAGTAGTAGTCAACAGAGTAAAGTCTGAGGCGGCTACGGTGAAAAGCTCTGTTCCACAAGGCACAGTACTCGTTCCCATCTTGTTCCTCATCCTCATATCTGACATAGACAGGGATATTAGCCACAGCGCCGTGTCTTCTTTTGCAGATGACACCCGAATATGCATGACAGTGTCCACCATTGAAGACACTGCAAGACTCCAGGTGGACATCAACCAAACCTTAAAATGGGTCGCAGAAAACAATATGAAATTCAATGATGAGAAATTTCAATTACTCCGATATGGAATCATGAGAAAATTAAAACTACATCGGAGTATAAAACAAATTCCAACCACACAATAGAGCGAAAACTAATGTAAAAGACCTGAGAGTGATCATGTCGGAAGATCTCATCTTCAAAGACCATAACATTGTATCAATCACATCTGCTAGAAAAATGACAGGAAGGATAATGAGAACCTTCAAAACTAGGGATGCCAAGCCCATGATGACACTCTTCAGGTCGCTTGTTCTATCTAGGCTGGAATATTGCTGCACACTAACTGCACCTTTCAAGGCAGGTGAAATTGCTGACCTAGAAAATGTACAGAGAACCTTCACGGCACGCATAACTGCAATAAAACACCTCAATTACTGGGAACGCTTGAAGTTCCTAAACCTGTACTCCCTAGAACGCAGGCGGGAGAGATACATGATCATATACACTTGGAAAATCCTAGAGGGATTAGTACCAAACTTGCTCACGAAAATCACTCCCTATGAAAGCAATAGACTCGGTAGGCGATACAACATCCTCCCAATGAAAAGCAGGGGTGCCACTAGCACGTTGAGAGACAACACAGTAAGTGTCAGGGGCCCAAGACTGTTCAACTGCCTCCAGCATACATAAGGAGGATTACCAATAGACCCCTGGCTGTCTTCAAGCAGGCACTGGACAAGCACCTAAAGTCAGTACCCGACCAGGCGGGCTGTAGTCCGTACGTCGGTTTGCGTGCGGCCAACGGTAACAGCCTGGTTGATCAGGCCCTGATCCACCATGAGGCCTGGTCACAGACCGGGCCGCAGGGGCGTTGACCCCGGAACTCTCTCCAGGTATACTCCAGGTATACTGGCTAGTCAACTAACAACTACACACAGTGTATTAAACCACTAGCTAGTCAACTAACTACTACACAGTGTATTAAACCACTAGCTAGTCAACTAACTACTACACAGTGTATTAAACCACTAGCTAGTCAACTCACTGCTACACACAGTGTATTAAAATAATTGTTGCCGAATAGATTCGGCTAAATGATTAGTCTTGGTAAAGCTATTTATGCCGCACCCGGTCCATATGTGTGAGATAGTTGGCCAGTTCTTCCCCAGGGGGCCAAGCCTTGGTTAATCCGATTGGATTAGTGCCAGTCAATGGCCTGTCTTATCCCAGCACCGGGGTAAGACAATATTTTGCAAGACACATCATGTCTCTTTCAAAGTCTGACAACACTTAGACATGACTAACATCACCTGTTACCATGACACCGCACGTCTGACTCTAACCTGGTTTACTGTGTCTCGGTCTAGAGTAGGATTTCTGATTTCTGTGTAATTATATAATAGCAGCCTGGCAGGTAGGTTTCCAGTGCGGTGCTTCGTGTCTCCCTGACGCGTTAATGTCCTCGTCCCAGCTGCATATTGTTACTGCTTCACGCTTGCTTTGGTGAGGTAGGCTGTCTCATCCCCCATCTCTCTCTCTCTCTCCTCTCTCTCTCTCTCTCTCTCTCTCTCTCTCTCTCTCTCTCCTTTATCTTTAGAACTAGATTTGCTTCCATGTATTCCACAAGTTAGTTGGTTTAATATCTTGATTATGCAGCCCATACTCATCCTGTGGACGGTAGTCAAAAGATTACAGAGGCACAAGGTTTCCATAGAGAAACAAGTGGACTATTTACATGCTTATATCTGGTCAAAATCGTAATGGGTAATCGTAATGTGCGGGTTGTGTGTGTATTGTTCCAGTCACGGTATTGTGCCTTTTTTGTTATTTATCGTAATGGGTTATTTAAAGCAATTATGAATTCGGTCACAAAAATATTACAGCGTAGCTTTGCTTTATGTTATGTCATAGGCTGACTCTAGTTTCTTTATCTCAAAATGACTGAATATGTGTAAATATAATACTAAGCAGCATGTATGCACGATACAGTATTTACGTAATACTGTCCAGTCATCTGTATTTTCTTAACAGCAAATATATCAGGCCATGTTAGTGATTGTTGTACCTCAGGGCAGTGGACGTTCATCTTGTCTATGTAAAGGTTAACGTGCATTCATCTGCACGAGAATAGAATTCAGAGAAGAAATTGAAGTTGACAGACCATACCAAGGAATCAATCACACTCTCATGGCACAGATTGAATGATATCCACACTCTGCCCCGCTGAGAACCACTCTAAGACCAGTCAACAACGCTATGATGTAGATTGTCAGAGATTCATAATGAACGTACGAACTTTAATCACAAGGCCACTGTTCCACATCCGATCACAGGAGTTAGGAATAACCACAGCAACAAGAGCACGATGACTGCAACTTGGGTAATACACACCTATAACTGCAACTTGGGTAATATACACCTATAACTGGCTATAAGTTCAGTCACCAGCCAAAGAACGAACCAAGCGTAATATAGGCAAATGCAAAAACTAAGAGAAATTTTAATATTAAGTACCCGTATATTCCCATCAATATTTACAGCGTTTAAAGTATGCAAAAGAGCAACTATGTAAGCAGATATCATACAAATAATTATTATACTGAGAGACCAAAGTGAGTTTGCTCGCTGCTATTGGCTTTTAACTCACACAAAAGAAACTAGTATGTGCAATCATGCATAACAAGTGAGAGACTTGTCTCTAGATCATGGTTCAAGTATTGTTATTTTTTTCTGGAGTCAAATCTAAACCCTGATTGGTTGACTTTTAAAACAAACAGCCATTCATAGTACGGTTAGGGGTCCTTACAATTGCACAGTCCATAACTGCCAACTTGGCTGTTTGGAGGAAATGCAAGAAGTGGTTGTGTGATGCACCCCGAATGGAATTAATCATACTCGGAGCGCCACAATTTTCACACTCTGTTCCATTTAAAACCACCCTAATACTCCCGTCATCAACACTAAGGTGAAGAAATTTGTCAGAAATTCTTAATATACGTAGTGTGTCACGAGGCACTGTGCCACGACCTGGTCATTGGAATTAGGAATAAGGAAAGTAACAAGAGCAGGATGGCTGAAAGGCAAAAAGCTGGCAGATTGTGCAATACAAAAACTTAAAACAGGTTATGCCTTTATTACACAACTTTTCGTTCAGAGATGAGTTTTTTCAATCCATGACTAACACGATCACCAGTGAGTGAAGTCATTGAAGTGTTGTATAAAAGACGCTTAATCTGACATCTTTGTATTGGTCAAAAAGAGTAGCTAATCTTGAATTCAGCCAGTGATTGGTGCAACAATTCAGCCAGTGATTGGTGCAACAATTCAGCCAGTGATTGGTGCAACAATTCACCCAGTGATTGGTGCAACAATTCACCCAGTGATTGGTGCAACAATTCAACCAGTGATTGGTGCAACAATTCACCCAGTGATTGGTGCAACAATTCAACCATTGATTGATGCAACAATTCACCCAGTGATTGGTGCAACAATTCACCCAGTGATTGGTGCAACATTCTGAGGAGATCCAATAGATTAACCGTAGACAAACCTCTTTTAAATCTATAATGTTAATCATGCTGCTCGTGAGTGATAAAAAAAAGTTTATTGGTTGGTTACTGAGAGAAGTGTCCACAGTTGCTGGATGCCACCAGCATCTTTATCTGGCGAACATGAAATACAGTTGCCATTTTCCATTGTAGCAGAAAAATAAGATACCAGTAGGTGTGCATTCTCTTGGTGGCTACTGTTGCTGTGGGATGATCATCCTCGTGGTGGTGGCTACTGTTGCTGTGGGATGATCATCCTCGTGGTGGTGGCTACTGTTGCTGTGGCATGATCATCCTCGTGGTGGTGGCTACTGTTGCTGTGGCATGATCATCCTCATTCAAATGAGGACATTAGAGCACTCCAGGAAGATTTAAGAACATAAGAACATAAGAAAGAAGGAACACTGCAGCAGGCCTACTGGCTCATGCGAGGCAGGTCCAAGTCTCCCACCGGCTTAAGCCAATGCCCCGACCCAGCCAGGTCAGGTTACATTCACTTAAGGAAGGAGCACGGCATCTGACCTAGTAGCACAAACTAGTCAGGTACAACTCACACCCACCCGCACCCACTCATATATTTATCTAGCCTATTTTTAAAACTACACAACGTTTTAGCCTCTATAACTGTACTCGGGAGTTTGTTCCACTCATCGACAACTCTATTACCGAACCAATGCTTTCCTATATCCCTTCTGAATCTGAATTTATCCAACTTAAAGCCATTGCTTCGAGTCCTGTCAATACAAGATATTTTTAGCACGCTATTTACATCCCCTTTATTTATTCCTGTTTTCCATTTATATACCTCAATCATATCCCCCCTAATTCTACGCCTTTCTAGAGAGTGCAGATTCAGGGCCCTCAGTCTATCCTCATAGGGAAGATTTCTGATACATGGAATCAACTTAGTCATCCTCCTTTGTACATTTTCCAGAGCATTTATATCCATTCTGTAATACGGTGACCAAAACTGTGCAGCATAATCTAGATGAGGCCTAACAAAGGATATATAGAGTTGAAGAACAACCTGAGGACTCCTATTATTTATGCTTCTTGATATGAAGCCAAGGATTCTGTTCGCTTTATTGCGAACACTTATGCACTGCTGTCTTGGTTTTAGATTACTGCTAACCAGAACTCCTAAATCCTTTTCGCATTCAGTAGTATTAAGATCTACATTATTTAGTTTATATGTGGCATGGTTATTGTCCTGTCCAATATTTAGAACTTTGCATTTATCTATATTAAACTGCATCTGCCACTTCTCCGACCACTGCATCAGTCTATTCAAATCTTCCTGGAGTGCTCTAATGTCCTCATTTGAATGAATTGGACGGCCTATTTTGGTGTCATCGGCAAACTTGCTTATGTCGCTATTTATTCCCTCATCTATGTCGTTTATGTAGATTGTGAACAACAAGGGGCCCAATACTGACCCCTGTGGAACACCACTTGTGACGCTTCCCCACTCTGATTTCTCACAATTTATGCAAACTCTCTGCTGCCTATTTGTCAACCATGCCTCTATCCAGGAAAAAATTTCTCCTCCTATTCCGTGTGCCTTAATTTTCCTCAATAGTCTCTGAATAGACTGATGCAGTGGTCGGAGAAGTGGCAGATGCAGTTTAATATAGATAAATGCAAAGTTCTAAATATTGGACAGGACAATAACCATGCCACATATAAACTAAATAATGTAGATCTTAATATTACTGATTGCGAAAAGGATTTAGGAGTTCTGGTTAGCAGTAATCTAAAACCAAGACAGCAGTGCATAAGTGTTCGCAATAAAGCGAACAGAATCCTTGGCTTCATATCAAGAAGCATAAATAATAGGAGTCCTCAGGTTGTTCTTCAACTCTATATATCCTTGGTTAGGCCTCATCTAGATTATGCTGCACAGTTTTGGTCACCGTATTACAGAATGGATATAAATGCTCTGGAAAACGTACAAAGGAGGATGACTAAGTTGATTCCATGTATCAGAAATCTTCCCTATGAGGATAGACTGAGGTCCCTAAATCTGCACTCTCTAGAAAGTCGTAGAATTAGGGGGTATATGATTGAGGTGTATAAATGGAAAACAGGAATAAATAAAGGGGATGTAAATAGCGTGCTAAAAATATCTTGTATTGACAGGACTCCCAGCAATGGCTTTAAGTTGGATAAATTCAGATTCAGGAAGGATATAGGAAAGCATTGGTTTGGTAATAGAGTTGTCGATGAGTGGAACAAACTCCCGAGTACAGTTATAGAGGCTAAAACGTTGTGTAGTTTTAAAAATAGGTTAGATAAATATATGAGTGGGTGCCGGTGGGTGTGAGTTGGTCCTGACTAGTTTGTGCTACTAGGTCAGATGCCGTGCTCCTTCCTTAAGTGAATGTAACCTGACCTGGCTGGGTCGGGGCATTGGCTTAAGCCGGTGGGAGACTTGGACCTGCCTCGCATGGGCCAGTAGGCCTGCTGCAGTGTTCCTTCTTTCTTATGTTCTTATGTGGTGGTGGCTACTGATGCTGTGGGATGATCATCCTCGTGGTGGTGGCTACTGTTGCTGTGGGATGATCATCCTCGTGGTGGTGGCTACTGTTGCTGTGGGATGATCATCCTCGTGGTGGTGGTGGCTACTGTTGCTGTGGGATGATCATCCTCGTGGTGGTGGTGGCTACTGTTGCTGTGGGATGATCATCCTCGTGGTGGTGGCTACTGTTGCTGTGGGATGATCATCCTCGTGGTGGTGGCTACTGTTGCTGTGGCATGATTATCCTCGTGGTGGTGGCTACTGTTGCTGTGGCATGATCATCCTCGTAGTGGTGGTGGCTACTGTTGCTGTGGGATGATCATCCTCGTGGTGGTGGCTACTGTTGCTGTGGGATGATCATCCTCGTGGTGGTGGTGGCTACTGGGTCTGTGGGATGATCATCCTCGTGGTGGTGGCTACTGTTGCTGTGGGATGATCATCCTCGTGGTGGTGGCTACTGTTCCTGTGGGATGATCATCCTCGTGGTGGTGGTGGCTACTGTTGCTGTGGGATGATCATCCTCGTGGTGGTGGCTACTGTTGCTGTGGGATGATCATCCTCGTGGTGGTGGCTACTGTTGCTGTGGCATGATCATCCTCGTGGTGGTGGCTACTGTTGCTGTGGGATGATCATCCTCGTGGTGGTGGCTACTGTTGCTGTGGCATGATCATCCTCGTGGTGGTGGCTACTGTTGCTGTGGCATGATCATCCTCGTAGTGGTGGTGGCTACTGTTGCTGTGGGATGATCATCCTCGTGGTGGTGGCTACTGTTGCTGTGGGATGATCATCCTCGTGGTGGTGGTGGCTACTGTTGCTGTGGGATGATCATCCTCGTGGTGGTGGCTACTGTTGCTGTGGGATGATCATCCTCGTGGTGGTGGCTACTGTTGCTGTGGGATGATCATCCTCGTGGTGGTGGCTACTGTTGCTGTGGCATGATCATCCTCGTGGTGGCTACTGTTGCTGTGGCATGATTATCCTCGTGGTGGTGGTGGCTACTGTTGCTGTGGGATGATCATCCTCGTGGTGGTGGCTACTGTTCCTGTGGGATGATCATCCTCGTGGTGGTGGTGGCTACTGATGCTGTGGGATGATCATCCTCGTGGTGGTGGCTACTGTTGCTGTGGGATGATCATCCTCGTGGTGGTGGTGGCTACTGTTGCTGTGGCATGATCATCCTCGTGGTGGTGGCTACTGTTCCTGTGGGATGATCATCCTCGTGGTGGTGGTGGCTACTGTTGCTGTGTGATGATCATCCTCGTGGTGGTGGCTACTGTTGCTGTGGGATGATCATCCTCGTGGTGGTGGCTACTGTTGCTGTGGCATGATCATCCTCGTTGTGGTGGCTACTGTTGCTGTGGCATGATCATCCTCGTAGTGGTGGTGGCTACTGTTGCTGTGGGATGATCATCCTCGTGGTGGTGGCTACTGTTCCTGTGGGATGATCATCCTCGTGGTGGTGGTGGCTACTGTTGCTGTGGGATGATCATCCTCGTGGTGGTGGCTACTGTTGCTGTGGGATGATCATCCTCGTGGTGGTGGCTACTGTTCCTGTGGGATGATCATCCTCGTGGTGGTGGCTACTGTTGCTGTGGGATGATCATCCTCGTGGTGGTGGTGGCTACTGTTGCTGTGGGATGATCATCCTCGTGGTGGTGGCTACTGTTGCTGTGGGATGATCATCCTCGTGGTGGTGGCTACTGTTGCTGTGGGATGATCATCCTCGTGGTGGTGGCTACTGTTGCTGTGGGATGATCATCCTCGTGGTGGTGGCTACTGTTGCTGTGGGATGATCATCCTCGTGGTGGTGGTGGCTACTGATGCTGTGGGATGATCATCCTCGTGGTGGTGGCTACTGTTGCTGTGGGATGATCATCCTCGTGGTGGTGGCTACTGTTGCTGTGGGATGATCATCCTCGGGTGGTGGCTACTGTTGCTGTGGGATGATCATCCTCGTGGTGGTGGTGGCTACTGTTGCTGTGGGATGATCATCCTCGTGGTGGCTACTGTTGCTGTGGGATGATCATCCTCGTGGTGGTGGTGGCTACTGTGCTGTGGGATGATCATCCTCGTGGTGGTGGCTACTGTTCCTGTGGGATGATCATCCTCGTGGTGGTGGTGGCTACTGATTGCTGTGGGATGATCATCCTCGTGGTGGTGGCTACTGTTGCTGTGGGATGATCATCCTCGTGGGGTGGTACTGTTGCTGGGTGATCATCCTGTGGTGGTGCTATGTGCTGTGGGATGATCATCCTCGTGGTGGTGGCTACTGTGCTGTGGGATGATCATCCTCGTGGTGGTGGCTACTGTTGCTGTGGGATGATCATCCCGTGGTGGTGGCTACTGTTGCTGTGGATGATCATCCTCGTGGTGGTGGCTACTGTTGCTGTGGGATGATCATCCTCGTGGTGGTGGCTACTGTGCTGTGGGATGATCATCCTCTGTGGTGTGTGTGGATATATCTGTTGCTGTGGGATGATCATCCTCGTGGTGGTGGCTACTGTTGCTGTGGGATGATCATCCTCGGTGGTGGTGGCTACTGTTGCTGTGGGATGATCATCCTCGTGGTGGTGGCTACTGTTGCTGTGGGATGATCATCCTCGTGGTGGTGGCTGTTGCTGTGGCATGATCATCCTCGTTGTGGTGGCTACTGTTGCTGTGGATGATCATCCTCGTGTGGTGGCTACTGTTGCTGTGGCATGATCATCCTCGTGGTGGCTACTGTTGCTGTGGCATGATCATCCTCGTGATGGTGGTGGCTACTGTTGCTGTGGGATGATCATCCTCGTGGTGGTGGCTACTGTTCCTGTGGATGATCATCCTCGTGGTGGCTACTGTTGCTGTGGATGATCATCCTCGTGGTGGTGGTGGCTACTGTTGCTGTGGGATGATCATCCTCGTGGTGGTGGCTACTGTTCCTGTGGGATGATCATCCTCGTGGTGGTGGCTACTGTTGCTGTGGGATGATCATCCTCGTGGTGGTGGCTACTGTTGCTGTGGGATGATCATCCTCGTGGTGGTGGCTACTGTTCTGTGGGATGATCATCCTCGTGGTGGTGTGCTACTGATGCTGTGGGATGATCATCCTCGTGGTGGTGGCTACTGTTGCTGTGGGATGATCATCCTCGTGGTGGTGGCTACTGTTGCTGTGGGAGGATCATCCTCGTGGTGGTGGCTACTGTTGCTGTGGGATGATCATCCTCGTGGTGGTGACTACTGTTGCTGTTAGCATGATCATCCTCTGTGGTGGCTACTGTTGCTGTGGATGATCATCCTCGGGTGGTGGTGGCTACTGTTGCTGTGGGATGATCATCCTCGTGGTGGTGGCTACTGTTCCTGTTAATGATCATCCTCGTGGTGGCTTACTGTTGCTGTGGATGATCATCCTCGTGGTGGTGGCTACTGTTGCTGTGGGATGATCATTCTCGTGGTGGTGGCTACTGTTCCTGTGGGATGATCATCCTCGTGGTGGTGGCTACTGTTGTGGGATGATCATCCTCGTGGTGGTGGCTACTGTTGCTGTGGGATGATCATCCTCGTGGTGGTGGCTACTGTTGCTGTGGGTGATCATCCTCGTGGTGGTGGCTACTGTTCTGTGGGATGATCATCCTCGTGGTGGTGGTGCTACTGTGCTGTGGGATGATCATCCTCGTGGTGGTGGCTACTGTTGCTGTGGGATGATCATCCTCGTGGTGGTGGCTACTGTTGCTGTGGGGTGATCATCCTCGTGGTGGTGGCTACTGTGCTGTGGGATGATCATCCTCGTGGTGGTGGCTACTGTTGCTGTGGGATGATCATCCTCGTGGTGGTGGCTACTGTTGCTGTGGGATGATCATCCTCGTGGTGGTGGCTACTGTTGCTGTAGGATGATCATCCTCGTGGTGGTGGCTACTGTTGCTGTGGGATGATCATCCTCGTGGTGGTGGCTACTGTTGCTGTGGGATGATCATCCTCGTGGTGGTTGTGGCTATTGTTGCTGTGGGATGATCATCCTCGTGGTGGTGGCTACTGTTGCTGTGGGATGATCATCCTCGTGGTGGTGGTGGCTATTGTTGCTGTGGGATGATCATCCTCGTGGTGGTGGCTACTGTTGCTGTGGGATGATCATCCTCGTGGTGGTGGCTACTGTTGCTGTGGGATGATCATCCTCGTGGTGGTGGTGGCTATTGTTGCTGTGGGATGATCATCCTCGTGGTGGTGGCTACTGTTGCTGTGGGATGATCATCCTCGTGGTGGTGGTGGCTATTGTTGCTGTGGGATGATCATCCTCGTGGTGGTGGCTACTGATGCTGTGGGATGATCATCCTCGTGGTGGTGGCTACTGATGCTGTGGGATGATCATCCTCGTGGTGGTGGCTACTGTTGCTGTGGGATGATCATCCTCGTGGTGGTGGTGGCTACTGATGCTGTGGGATGATCATCCTCGTGGTGGTGGCTACTGTTGCTGTGGGATGATCATCCTCGTGGTGGTGGTTGCTACTGATGCTGTGGGATGATCATCCTCGTGGTATAGAGATGAAACTGTGTTCTCGGGAGACTATCATTATCGATCTTTGACCAACGTCCATTAAACTTTTGAACCCATTTTTCCTTATGCCTTTTCTTTCTGCATGCTTGTGTACTCACCTAGTTGTACTCGCCTAGTTGTACTCACCTAGTTGTACTCACCTAGTTGTGGTTGAAGGGGTCGATTCATAGCTCCTGGCCTAGCCTCTTCACTGGCCTCTACTTGGTCACTCTCCCTGCGCTATGAGCTTTATCATACCTCTTCTTAAAGCTATGAATGGATCCTCCCTCCACTACATCGCTTCCCAAGCTATTCCACTTCCTGACCACTCTGTAACTGAAGAAATACTTCCTAACATCCCTGTGATTCATCTGAGTCTTCAACTTCCAACTGTGTCCCCTTGTTGCTGTGTCCCATCTCTGGAACATTCTGTCTCTGTCCACTTTTTCAATTCCTCTCAGTATTTTATATGTCGTTATCATGTCCCCCTTGTCTCTCCTGTCCTCCAGTGTCGTCAGGTCGATTTCCCTGAAACTCTCCTTGTAAGACATTCCCCTTAGCTCCAGGACTAGTCTTGTTGCAAACCTTTGCACTTTCTCTAGTTTCTTTACGTGCTTGGCTAGGTGTAGGTTCCAAACTGGTGCTGCATACTCCAATATAGGCCTAATGTACACAGTGTACAGTATCCTGAACGATTCCTTATTAAGATGTCGGAATGCTAGTTCTTAGGTTTGCCAGGCGCTCATATGCTGTAGCAGTTATTTAATAATATCTTTATTTACTACAAGTACATGTACAAGGTATACAGGTCTAGCTGACATCAATGACATACTGCTATATAGAAAGCCGCTTGCTATCCAGAGCAATTCGGGCAAATTAGCTCAATTTTGTCCCAGGATGCGACCCACACCGGTCGACTAACACCCAGGTACCATTTTACTGATAGGTGAACAGAGACAACCGGTGTAACGAAACACCTCCGATATTTTCACCCTTTCGCCAAGAATCGAACCCGGACCCTCACCGTGTGAAGCGAGAGCTTTTGCGCCTCTGGAGATATACCCGGTGTTATACTCACCCCAAGATCCTTTTCCTTGAGTGAGTTTTGTAGTCTCTGGCCCCCTAGACTGTACTCCGTCTGCGGTCTTCTTTGCCCTTCCCCAATCTTCATGACTTTGCACTTTGTGGGGTTGAACTCCAGGAGCCAGTTGCTGGACTAGGCCTTCAGTCTGTCCAGATCCCTTTGTAGTTCTGCCTGGTCCTTGTCCGATTGAATTCTTCTCATCAACTTCACATCATCTGCAAACAGAGACACTTCTGAGTCTATTCCTCCCGTCATATCGTTCACAAATACCAGAAACAGCACAGGTCCTAGGACTGACCCCTGTGGAACCCTGCTCATCACAGGCGCCCACTCTGACATCTCGCCATGTATCATGACTCGCTGTTGACTTCCTGATAGTGCCTTCCCTGTTATCCCTGCCTGGTCCTCCAGGTTTTGCACTAATCTCTTGTGTGGAACTGTGTCAAACGGCTTCTTACAATCAAAGAAAATGCAATCTACCCACCCCTCACTCTCTTTCTCTTGTCCTACTGTCACCCTGTTATAGAATTCCAGTAGGTTTGTGACAGGATTTCCCGTCCCTGAAACCATGCTGGTTGTCGTTGATCAGCTCATTCCTTTCTAGGTGTTCCACCACTCTTCTCCCGATAATCTTCTCTATGACTTTGCATACTATACATGTCAGTGACACTGGTCTGCAGTTTAATGCTTCGTGTCTGTCTACTTTTTTTAAAAATTGGGACTACATTTGCTGTCTTCCATACCTCAGGTAGTCGCCTTGTTTCGATAGATGTGCTGAAGATTGCTGTTAGTGGTACACATAGCGCCTCTGCTCCCTCTCTCAGGACCAATGGAGAGATGTTATCCGGCCTCATCGCCTTTGAGGTATCTAGTTTGCATAGCAGCCTCTTCACTTCTTCCTCGGTTGTATGTATTGTGTCCAACACTTGATGGTGTATCCCGCCTCTCCGTCTTTCTGGAGTCTCTTCTGTCTCCTCTGTGAACACTTCTTTGAATCTTATGTTGAGCTCCTCACACACTTCACAGTCGTTTCTTGTGATCTCCCCTCCTTCCTTTCTCAGCCTGATCACCTGGTCCTTGACTGTTGTTTTCCTCCTGATGTGGCTGTACAACAGCTTTGGGTCAGATTTGGCTTTCGTTGCTATGTCATTTTCGTATTGTTGTTCTGCCTTCTTTCTTACGTGTCCAAATTCATTTCTGGCTCTACAACTGCTCTCCTTATTCTCCTGGGTCCTTTGTCTTCTGTACCTCTTCCATTATCTAGCTCACTTGGTTTTTGCCTCTCTACACCTTTGGTGAACAAAGGGCTCATCCTGGCTTTCTCGTTATTTCTGTTATCCTTGGGTACATACCTCTCCTCCGCTTCCTTGCATATTGTTGTCACTTATTCCATCATCTCGTTTACTGACTTCCCTGCCAGTTCTCTGTCCCACTGAACCCTATGCAGGAAATTCTTCATGCCTGTGTAGTCCCCTCTCTTATAGTTTGGCTTCATTTGTTTTGCCCTTCCTGCTTCCCTCTCCACTTGTCACTCTACTATGTATTCGAAGCTCAGAACCACATGATCACTGACCCCAAGGGATCTTTCATATGTGATGTCCTCAATATCTGCACTACTCAAGGTGAATACTAGGTTTAGTCTTCCTGGTTCATCGTCTCCACTCTCTCTCTGATAGTGTTCCTTACGTGTTGGTACATGAGATTTTCCAGTAGCACCTAATCATCTTAGCCCTCCACGTTTCTGGGTTCCCATGTGGCTCCAGGTTCTTCCAGTCGATTTATTTGTGATTGAAGTCACCCATAATCTGCAGCTTTGCCCTGCTCATATGAGCTCTTCTGGCCACTTCAGCCGGTGTGTCAACCATCGCTCTATTACTCTCATCAGACTCTTGCCTTGGCCTCCTGCTGTTCTTTGGTGGGTTATACATCACTGCGATTACAACCCTGGGACCTCCAGACTGAAATGTTCCTATTATGTAGTCTCTTGCTTCTCCTCTGTCTCCTCTCTCCAGCTCATCAAAATCCCATCGGTTTTTTATGAGCAGTGCCACTCCTCCACCCTCTGTCTTTTCTCAGGATCTGATATCCCGTTAGAAAGATGGCATCTGTTATCATTCCTGTGAGCTTGGTTTCTGTGAGAGCTATGATGTCCGGTGATGCCTCTTTGACTCTTTCGTGTCACTCCTCCCACTTATTCATTATTCCATCAGCGTTGGTGTACCATACCTTCAGTTTCCTCTCCAACGCTGTGTTGTGTAGTGTGGGGTGGGGCTACAAGTGTGGATTGTGATTTGTGTTGGGATAGTGTTTTTGGTTGTGGGGTTCTGGGGGTGGTACTGTGTGTGCTTGCACTTGTTGCTCTGCCCTGCTCTGAATGTCCTCTTCTGATTCTGCCTGTGTCTCTCTTCCTAGCCCCATTCTCTTCTGTGTCCTCTCCCTTAGCTGCTGTATGTTGACGATTCCTTCAGCCGTGGTTTCTCTTGCAAGATCCTTTTTGCACTGTTTCTCTCTTGAAATTCTGTTTGATCGGCCGATTTCTCCCCTTCAAATACCCCCCTATTCTCTGAAAATTTACTATCTTAGTCATGCCCTCCTCGTCCATTTCTTTGATGCTGTTTTCAATCTCGTGTTTTTCTTCCTGCCATCTTTCATTGTGTGTCCTTCCCTTGCTCTCCTGAAGCCCATGAATAAACACTGACTTTTTCCTCTCCTCCTCCCATTACCTTTCCCTCTGTGTCTCTGGGTGTGTGTGTGTGTGTGTGTGTGTACTCACCTATTTGTACTCACCTATTTGTGGTTGTGTGTGTGTGTGTGTACTCACCTAGTTGTGGTTGCAGGGGTCGAGTCAAAGCTCCTGAATGTGTATGTGTGTGTGTGTGTGTGTGTATGTGTGTGTGTGTGTGTCCACTACAAGTCAATTCTCCAAAATCTATATTTTGCATTTGTTTGGCTTCATATATATTAGATTTTCCAGCAGAGTTGGTCATCTTTCTTCTCTTTCTAATTACCAGGATCTGCGACTCGATTCTTTCCACTTCAGAAGACCATCGAGAGACAGCCTCCAGAGACCACCTCCAGAGACCACCTCCAGAGTTCACCAAGAGACCACCTCCAGGACACCACACAGGAATGATATTCGGAGTGCAACTTCAAAAACCATTAAGGAGTCAAGAGGCCAAGAGCACAAGAGGCCATCTTCAGAGACGAGATTACCTCTGGAGACCATCTCTGAAGCAACGTTGAAGCCATCTTAATTCTGCTCCGCCAGCTCAGACATCGTCTTGTCCATATAAGAGACCACTGGGGAGATCCATTAAGTCAATTAAGCTTGCTGACGTTGCTCAATCAGATTACTTGCAGCAGAGGATTACCTGAGGCGGGGAACTTTTTCCTTGAGTGTTTGTCTTGAGCATCAAGGTTAACCCAGTTACCCCTCCCCTGGGTAAGTCTAGAATGAGCACAAGAGGGCCGGGTACGGGGTAAGAAAAATATAAAAAAAAAGTAAAATTCAAAGAGCAATGTAATAAAGTTAAGGGTTAGTAAAGAACGATAAATAGGTAAAAGGAGTAAAAGGGTATTTTGAAGGAGAATGGAAGGCAAAAATAAGTGAGAATAAAGTAGAAGAGAGGGTAGGTGGGAGGAAGAAGATAGAGTAAAGGAGGGTAAACACAGTTTCAAGGGAAGCTTATGATGATATATAGAATATTAGTATTATTTAATTACGTGTATGCGGCACGTAATTAAATAATACTAATAAATTTATTATGCAGGATCTTGCATTAGCGTATCCAGGCTGGTTATTGCCTTTGTTGCTCTCTCTTACAGAAAGTTTACGAGCTTGTCTTTAATGATAATTTCTTTAATTTCCCTAACAGGATTTGTGTTCATGCCATGCCTCCTGTTTTGAAAGATGGAGCAACTTAGCTCCTCTTCTAAGCTTCACTATAACATATATTTAAGCTGTTAATATTGTCTTTCATGCAAGGATATGTCACTGTTAGGTAAGACACATATGCAACGTTTCGCCTACACAGTAGGCTTCTTCAGTCGAGTACAGAAAGTAAGCAGGAACAGTAGAGATGTGAAGACGATATAATCAGTCCATCACCCTTGAAGATCTAGTTTTGAGGTGGTCAGTCCCTCAGCCTGGAGAAGAGTATTTGTTCCATAGTCTGACACAATGTGAAGTTGAAGTGACAGTATGGAGCCTTATATACTGTCAGGAGGTGAGGTGTAGGCCACTAGTAGAAGTGATAGTATAGAGCCTTATATACTGTCAGGAGGTGAGGTGTAGGCCACTAGTAGAAGTGACAGTATGGAACCTTATATACTGTCAGGAGGTGAGGTGTAGGCCACTAGTAGAAGTGACAGTATGGAACCTTATATACTGTCAGGAGGTGAGGTGTAGGCCACTAGTAGAAGTGACAGTATGGAACCTTATATACTGTCAGGAGGTGAGGTGTAGGCCACTAGTAAAAGTGACAGTATGGAGCCTTATATACTGTCAGGAGGTGAGGTGTAGGCCACTAGTAGAAGCAAGAATGTAATCATTGAGAGGTCACGTCCCTCTCAAATCCAATCATTCTCACCAGTAGAAGTTGTCCAGGTGTTTTTGTTCTGTTCCAAGATACCTTTGTGTTGCAGTGTCTGCTGCAGTATAGCCAACACCAACCACCTTAGCTGCAGTATAGCCAACACCAACCACTTGAGTTGTAGTATAGCCAACACCAACCACCTGAGTTGTAGTATAGCCAACACCAACCACCTGAGCTGCAGTATAGCCAACACCAACCACCTGAGCTGCAGTATAGCTAACACCAACCACCTGAGCTGCAGTATAGCCAACAACAACCACCTGAGCTGCAGTATAGCCAACACCAACCACCTGAGCTGAAGTATAGCCAACACCAACCACCTGAGCTGAAATATAGCCAACACCAACCATCTGAGCTGCAGTATAGCCAACAGCAACCACCTGAGCTGCAGTATAGCCAACAGCAACCACCTGAGCTGCAGTATAGCCAACAGCAACCACCTGAGCTGCAGTATAGCCAACACCAACCACCTGAGTTGTAGTATAGCCAACAGCAACCACCTGAGCTGCAGTATATCCAACACCAACCATCTGAGCTGCAGTATAGCCAACAGCAACCACCTGAGCTGCAGTATAGCCAACAGCAACCACCTGAGCTGCAGTATAGCCAACACCAACCACCTGAGTTGTAGTATAGCCAACACCAACCACCTGAGTTGTAGTATAGCCAACAGCAACCACCTGAGCTGCAGTATAGCCAACACCAACCACCTGAGCTGAAGTATAGCCAACACCAACCACCTGAGCTGCAGTATAGCCAACAGCAACCACCTGAGCTGCAGTATAGCCAACACCAACCACCTGAGTTGTAGTATAGCCAACACCAACCACCTGAGCTGCAGTATAGGCAACACCAACCACCTAAGTCGTAGTATATCCAGCACCAACCACCTGAGCTGCAGTAGTGCCGGATTTAGGTGGTGGGGGGCCCGTGGCCCAGTTTGGTGGGAGGCTCCTTGCATTAAAAATGTCTAACTCTAATGGTTAGAAGACTTTTAAGTTTCTCCTTGGAAAACTTTAGCCACTCTCAATATACGCACCATCCTCTTAAGATGAAGAAATGAAACAATTAATTGGATTTACAGGGTATTTTAGCAACCTTTCTGTTCATTTGCAAGTGTAACTCAAAAGTAATGTACAGACTTATGAGGAGTTATCTTCAATCAGATCAAATATTATAAGCCAGGTACATTCCTTGATTTTCTGATGGAAAAGTCTCTGATGACTTCATCAAAATCCAACGAGCGCAGGATGTCAGATTCTACGCTCATGACCATCAGGTTGACAAGCCGCCCTTGCTTCATGCTCGTTCGTAGCCGGTTCTCACTACCACACTGTTGTTAACATACAGATCACGATCAAGCAGTCATTCATACTGCAGCGCCATGCACACCCAGGATGATGATGTGCTGTGAGTCATCCTCGCGTCATGCAGCTGACGACGCGCTCGCACAGATGATGTAACACCAGTGATCAGATGACTCAACATGACAATCCCACCACAATTCAAACTCTTGCATACATTTTATCCTTTTGCGATCTATTCAATTTTCAGTATAATGTGTGTCATAATATTTTTCATCATTTGATGGGGGGCCCTTCTGGTGTGGGCCCCGGCCCCAGTGCCCCTCACCTAAATCTGGCCCTGAGCTGAAGTATAACCAACACCAACCACCTCATTATAACGTACTTTAAGAAACTCAGCTAGCAGTGGAGACACTCAGCTGGCAGTGAAGACACTCAACTAGCAGTGGAGACACTCAGCTGGCAGTGAAGACACTAAGCTAGCAGTGAAGACACTAAGCTAGCAGTGAAGACACTCAGCTAGCAGTGAAGACACTCAGCTAGCAGTGAAGACATTCAGCTAGCAGTGAAGACATTCAGCTAGCAGTGAAGACACTCAGCTGGCAGTAAAGACACTCAGCTACAAGTGAAGATACCCAGCTGGCAATGAAGACACAGCTAGCAGAGAAGATAATCAGCTAGCAGTGAAGACATTCAGCTAGCAATGAAGACATTCAGCTAGTAAAGACACTCAGCTAACAGTGAAGACATTCCGCTAGCAGTGAAAACAGTCAGCAGTGAAGATACTCAGCTAGTAGTGAAGACACTCAGCTAATAGTGAAGACACTCAGCTAGTAGTGAAGACACTCAGGTAGTAGTGAGGACACTCAGCTAGTAGTGAAGACGCTCAGCTAGCAGTGAAGACACTTGGTTAGCAGTGAAGACACTCAGAAGTGAAGGCACTCACCTAGCAGTGAAGACACTCAGATAGCAGTGAGATCACTCAGAGAGCAGTGAAGACTCTCACCTAGCAGTGAAGACACTCAGCTGGCAGTGAAGACACTCAGCTAGCAGTGAAGGCACTCAGATAGCAGTGAAGACACTCAGCTATCAGTGAAGACACTCAGCTATCAGTGAAGACACTCAGCTAGCAGTGAAGACATTCAGTTAGCAGTGAAGACTTTCAGCTAGCATTGAAGACACTCCGCTAGCAGTGAAGACACTCAGCTAGCAATGAAGACACTCAGCTAGCAGTGAAGACACTCAGCTAGCAGTGAAGACATTCAGTTAGCAGTGAAGACACACAGCTAGCAGTGAAGGCACTCAGATAGCAGTGAAGGCACTCAGATAGCAGTGAAGACACTCAGCTATCAATGAAGACACTCAGCTATCAGTGAAGACACTCAGATAGCAGTGAAGACACTCACCTAGCAGTGAAGACACTCACCTAGCAGTGAAGACACTCAGCTAGCAGTGAAGACACTCAGCTAGCAGTGAAGACATTCGGTTAGCAGTGAAGACTTTCAGCTAGCATTGAAGACACTCCGCTAGCAGTGAAGACACTCAGCTAGCAATGAAGACACTCAGCTAGCAGTGAATACACTCAGCTAGCCGTGAAGACACTCTGCTAGCAGTGAAGACACTCAGCTAGCTTTGAAGACATTCGGTTACCAGTGAAGACATTCAGCTAGCAGTGAAGACACTCAGGTAGCAGTGAAGACACTTAACTAGCAGTGAAGACACTCAGCTAGCAGTAAAGACACTCAGCTAGCAGTGAAGATACTCAGCTAGCAGTGAAGACACTCAGCTAGCAGTGAAGACACTCAGCTAGCAGTGAAGACACTCAGCTAGCAGTGAAGACACTCAGCTAGCAGTGAAGACACTCAGCTAGCAGTGAAGACACTCAGCTAGCAGTGAAGACACTCAGCTAGCAGTGAAGACACTCAGCTAGCAGTGAGACACTCAGCTAGTGAAGACACTCAGCTAGCAGTGAAGACACTCAGCTAGCAGTGAAGACACTCAGCTAGCAGTGAAGACACTCAGCTAGCAGTGAAGACACTCAGCTAGCAGTGAAGACACTCAGCTAGCAGTGAAGACACTCAGCTAGCAGTGAAGACACTCAGCTAGCAGTGAAGACACTCAGCTAGCAGTGAATATACTCTGCTTGCAGTGAAGACACTCAGCTAGCAGTGAAGACACTCAGCTGGCAGTGAAGACACTCAGCTAGCAGTGAAGACACTCAGCTAGCAGTGAATATACTCTGCTAGCAGTGAAGACACTCAGGTAGCAGTGAAGACACTCAGCTAGCAGTGAAGACACTCAGCTAGCAGTGAAGACACTCAGCTAGCAGTGAAGACACTCAGCTAGCAGTGAATATACTCTGCTACCAGTGAAGACACTCAGGTAGCAGTGAAGACACTCAGCTACCAGTGAAGACACTCAGCTACCAGTGAAGACACTCAGCTAGCAGTGAAGACACTCAGCTAGCAGTGAAGACACTCTGCTAGCAGTGAAGACACTCAGGTAGCAGTGAAGACACTCAGCTAGTAGTGAAGACACTCAGCTAGCAGTGAAGACACTCAGCTAGCAGTGAAGACACTCAGCTAGCAGTGAAGACACTCAGCTACCAGTGAAGACACTCAGCTACCAGTGAAGATACTCAGCTAGCAGTGAATATACTCTACTAGCAATGAAGAAACTCAGCTAGCAGTGAAGACACTCAGCCAGCAGCGAAGACACTCACCTAGCAGTGAATATACTCTGCTAGCAGTGAAGACACTCAGCTAGCAGTGAAGACACTCAGCTAGCAGTGAAGACACTCAGCTAGCAGTGAAGACACTCAGCTAGCAGTGAAGACACTCAGCTAGCAGTGAAGATACTCAGCTAGCAGTGAAGACACTCAGCTAGCAGTGAAGACACTCAGCTAGCAGTGAAGACACTCAGCTAGCAGTGAAGACACTCAGCTAGCAGTGAAGACACTCAGCTAGCAGTGAAGACACTCAGCTAGCAGTGAAGACACTCAGCTAGCAGTGAAGACACTCAGCTAGCAGTGAAGACACTCAGCTAGCAGTGAAGATCACTCAGCTAGCAGTGAAGACACTCAGCTAGCAGTGAAGACACTCAGCTAGCAGTGAAGACACTCAGCTAGCAGTGAAGACACTCAGCTAGCAGTGAAGACATCTCAGTGAGCAGTGAGAGACACTCAGCTAGCAGTGAAGACACTCAGCTAGCAGTGAAGACACTCAGCTAGCAGTGAAGACATTCAGGTAGCAGTGAAGACACTCAGCTAGTAGTGAAGACACTCAGCTAGCAGTGAAGACACTCAGCTAGCAGTGAAGACACTCAGCTAGCAGTGAAGACACTCAGCTACCAGTGAAGACACTCAGCTAGCAGTGAAGATACTCAGCTAGCAGTGAATATACTCTACTAGCAGTGAAGAAACTCAGCTAGCAGTGAAGACACTCAGCCAGCAGCGAAGACACTCACCTAGCAGTGATTATACTCTGCTAGCAGTGAAGACACTCAGCTAGCAGTGAAGACACTCAGCTAGCAGTGAAGACACTCAGCTAGCAGTGAAGACACTCAGCTAGCAGTGAAGACACTCAGCTAGCAGTAAAGACACTCAGCTAGCAGTGAAGACACTCAGCTAGCAGTGAAGACACCTGCATCATCAACATTCACGTGATGTGAGAAGTTTTAATCAAGAATATCATCAGTAAAAGTAAGACAGGTACGTTCCTGGGAGAGTTGTGGCAACACTGGCCGGGTTGTGGCAACACTGGCCGGGTTGTGGCACCACTGACCGGGTTGTGGCAACACTGGCCGGGTTGTGGCACCACTGGCTGAACTGTAGCACAGGTGTCCCGTAGTTCGATCGCTAGCGCACTCAGCTCACACACTAAGGTCCGGAGTTCGAATCTTCTCCGGTACGGCTGGAAAACATTAGGGACGTGTTTCCATAAGAAACCTACTGTCCCTGTTCACCCAGCAGTAAAATAGGTACCTGGGTGTTAGTCGACTGGCATGGGTCGCATCCTGGAACAAAACTGACCTAATTTGCCCGAAATGCTCAGCATAACAAGTGACTTTCTATATAGTAGTATGTCATTGATGTCAGCTAGGACTGTATACCTTGTACATGTACTTGTAGTAAATAAAGATGTTATATTATTATTATATATTATATATTAATACTGGCTACTAATTTTGTTGTGGCAACACTAACTAGGTTATGGCAACACTGGCCAGGTTGTGGCAACACTGGCTAGGTTGTGGCAACACTGATCTGGTTGTGGCAACACTGGCCGGGTTGTGGCAACACTGGCCGGGTTGTGGCAACACAGGCCGGGTTGTGGCAACACTGTCCGGGTTGTGGCAACACTGGCCACCTTGAGCCTCCTTAACAGATTACAACCATTCATGACCCCCTTCACACTCCCCTTTCCCCACCCCTTCCCTTTACCCTTTCTCCTCTCACAGCCGTCCCTTTTTCCCCCACCCTCTTTCCCCTCCCTTCTCATCCGCTCTAGCACTCCCCCTTCCCCAAATCCCCCTCTCCACTCTCCTCCCATTCCCTAGCACCCCTTTCTCACCAACCTATTACCCCCTCCTCATCATCCTCCTCCTCCCACTACCTTCCCTACCTCCCCCCCCCCTCCATCACACCACTGTCTTACACTGGTACACAAATACACCATTACACTAATGGGTTATCATAGCTAAGGTGTGTATACACCTTCCCACAACACCACCATCTCCAACAACGTAAGGAACGCGAAACATCTCCGCGTTTTCCTTGCTGGCGAAACCTCGAGCCAATAAGTGATATTAAAATTCCTGGGATGGCTGATCTTGGAGCCGCGACACTGTGCTTCAGATTCTTCAAGACTACGGTGCTGGTCTACGGTGCTGGTCTACGGTGCTGGTCTACGGTGCTGGTCACCAACAACAAAGCTGAGGGACTGATTACCTTATCTTGTGTATATAATTTTACATTCTTCACATTATTTTATCCTTGTATTGAACTGATGAAGCCACTGGTTGGCGAAACGTCTACAAATAAAGGTATCCAGATGTTACACATGTGTCTAATTCTTCATCTTGTCGGTACTTTATACCATACCTGTTCAAGACCAGAGTTGATGTTGAAAATGCGTCACAGTTCTGACCCCCAATCTGACCTCACATCACTACACAGAATCCATAGGCTGTTTATTACCTAATCTATCAAAGAATGATAATAAATGACACAATGACAAGTACAGTGCCAGCAGTGCCACCACACTGTAACACAACCATTACAACGTAGCCTGGTGACAGTCCACTTAGAAGTCGTCTTCTACTACCACCATCATTGCATCAGGAACCAGCCAAAGCTGTTGTCTCTCTTGTGTTACTTTGCTTGCTTGCTTTCTTTCTCGCTTGCCTCAGTTGTGTGATCTCCCTACCTGCTGGCCTGTGTGCTTGTTTACTTTCATGCCTGGTTGCTTGCTTGATTGGCTACCTGCCTGCATACTTATTTGTTTTTTTGCCTGCCTGATTGTCTGTCTGTCTGTCTGTTTGCATGCTTCCCTTCTTGGTTGCCTGCCTGTCTGCTTGCCTTCTTGGTTGCCTGCCTGTCTGCTTGCCTTCTTGGTTGCCTGCCTGTCTGCTTGCCTTCTTGGCTGCCTGCCTACCTGATTGCTTGCCTGCTTGCCTGCCTGTTGCATCAAAGGACTTCCCATCCCTCCTTACCCCTTCATTTTCCATCAGTCTGCCAGCTGGTGCTGCTCCCATTCGTCAACTGCCCTTGTCTTGCCCTCAGAAGTGCACTGACTGTGAGGAGAGGGGAAGGAGGAGGCAAGAGGGGATTAACTGACCACCAAAGGTCCTCAAAGGCATTCAGAAGCCTAGGCAGCGCCTGCGTGATCCTCTGGTTCTTGGGTCGCAGAAGTGGGCGAAATGATCAAGAAGGTTTATTGAAGATTGTTACGGTGGGGATAAAGTGACATTATTCACAGGGAAGGGAGATTAAGTAAGGTACTCGAGGAGAGGGTTATGATGAAGGAAGACTTAGAGTTAGGAAGATTTAGTTAGGGGTTAATGGATATAGGGAGGGTTAAACGACTCCAAAATACCCACGAGGGAATCATAAGCTCGTGAATAAATAGTTTATAAAGCCGACAAGTTGATAAATGAGACACTTGGGCAGCATTTGGATAAGTCCAATGCAGAGGATGATGAAATATGAGGAAGAGTTTGAGGTAATCAGTCCCTCAGCCTGGAGTCAATGTGTTCAGTCTATCAGTCTTGATGGACTGAAGAAGAAGAGAGATACAACTGAAAGGATGGATGGAAGAAGAGGGGAAGAAAGGAAGAAAAAAGAGAAGAGGGATGAAAGTGGATTATGGAAGGAAGTAGAAAGTTACGAAGGCGGAAAGTAGGGAGGGAGGGAGAATATAAAAAAAAATTGTAAAGGATAAAGGAAGAAAGAGAAAGGGAAGTATGAAAGAAATGATGGAGGAAAGATGAACTGGGAGTAAGATGGAAGGAAAACTCTGACAGTTGATAGGAAATAACCAGGGAGGGAGAGATAAAGGAAGCAGGTGACAAAGGAGGAAACAAGGTAGATAATGAGCAAGATAGAAAATAAGGGCGGAAACGAGAGAGAGAGAGAGAGAGAGAGAGAGAGAGAGAGAGAGAGAGAGAGAGAGAGAGAGAGAGAGAGAGAGAGAGAGAATAAGGAAAGAAGGAAAGTGCCAGAAGGATCAAGATCACCTAGGGAACTTTCTGACACTCTCACAAACTTGCCTCCTTACTTTGCTCTCCTCATTTACTCAGACATCGTCGTAATTGCTCGAGTTGGAAGCAATTTAAAAAAAAAATAAAGACTTCTGGAGGGTGTTCCACCACGTGATAAATTTACCCAGAGAGGAAAACATTCAGTCTCACCTGGCCCCCGTCCCCTCCCCCTAGCTTCCTTCCTTTAAGAGCAGAGCATTATAGGTTAACGTCGACCCACTGAAATTTAATCTGTGATCCACACTTTCAGAGTGTGGCACTGTACATAAGATTATAAGAAAATATCACTGCAACAAGCCAGTAGGCCTGCTGCAGTGATCTTACGTGGTTTGCACGTATAGATGCCCAAGTGTTGCACATATGTTTAATTTATCAACTTGCAAGTTCTCTGAACTATGTATCTCTAAAATAGACAGGTTCAATTCACACTCACCCTCACCTACTCAGGTACTTCTCTAACCTATTTTTAAAACTACTCAAAGTTTAATCTTCAGTGACGCTACTCGGGAGTTTGTTCAATTCATCCACAAATCTGTTACCAAACCAATGTTTTCCTGTATCCTTTCTAAATCTAATTTTTTCCAACAAGAACCCATTGCTGCGAATCCTGTCTTGGTTAGATATTTTAGCATGTTATTTACATCCCCTTTATTTATTCTTGTTTTCCATTTATACACCTCAGTCATATCCCCCTAATTCTACGCCTTTCTACTAAGTGTAGACTCAGTGCCCTCAGTCTCTCCTCGTAGGAAAGATTTCTGATACATACGATCAACCTTGCCATCTTTCTCTGTACGTTTTCCAGCGCATTTATGTCCATTCTGTAATATGGAGACCAGAGGTGCGCAGCATAATCTAAATGAGACCTAACCATCGATATATTGAGTTGAAGTATAATCTGAGAACTCCTGTTATTTATACCTCTTGACACTAACCCAAGAATTATATTCGCTTTAATGCGAACACTCATGCACTGTTGTTGTCTTCACTTTAGATTACTCCTAACAAGAACTACTAAATAGGTACTGTACTTCCACCTACTCTTCACCATTACCACCTATTATCCATTCTTCCTACCCACCTCTGTCCACCTTTCCTGACCATCTACTATCCACCCCTCATGTATATAGTCTTTGCCTACCAGTCGTCTTCCATTCTTACTAAATGGGCTAAACATCTCAACATTTTATGATGTAAATGATTTAGAAAGCCGACAAGTTGAAAAGTGAGACATATGTGCAACATTTGGGAGTCCTTATTGAGGAAACGTTTCGCCACACAGTGGCTTCATCAGTTAATACGAACATAGTTGTAGTCTAGTGGCCTGCACACCTGGCTGTAGCACGATAACCAAGGCAGGAACGAGCAAAGAGGCAGCAGAATAAATACTTATATTTCCTTCACCAAACAATAAGCAGGTATATACAATTTATACAGAGAATGTGTAGAATAAGCAAATGCAAGCAAGAGACACAGTGAGAACCATTGCGACCAGACTTGGAGATAAGTCTGCCAATGTTGATTCATTAGTGTCCCACATCGCTTCACAACTTTGGCGGCTTCCTTGTCATTGGCTTGTTGAACCAAAGTGCTAGCATAACGAGGGGGCCCCTGCTCGTTTATACCCTCAGCACCTGGTTCGCTGGTCGGAGGGCATGCCTATGTGGGTGTGTGACATACGCCGAATAAAATGTACTCTTAGCATGCCACGTCAGTAAGAGGAGTTTGAAGTAATAAGTCCCTCGGCTGGAATCGATGTGTTCAGATTGATGGGACTGAACACAACAATTTCAGACTGAGGGACTGATTACCTCATTCTCCTCGTCTTCCACAGTTCTTGGACTTATGAAGCCACTGTGTGGCGAAACGTTTCCTCCATTAATTAAGATCCTCAAATGTTGCACAAGTGTCTCACTCTTCATACCGTTCACGCCCCTCCTTCCACTGTCTCCTCTATTTATTTCTTATCCAGTGCCTCACATCCACACCGAGCACTGATCTCTGTTTAGTCCTCCATCAACGACGTTACTTACCAGTCACACCGAAGCTTCAGCATCACTACGCTCTATGAGCCTCTAGTGTTTACATTCTCCATTACGATCTATAAAGCTCTTGTGTTTACATTCACCAACACGCTTCTTTCTTCTCACAAACTCTTGCAACTTCACTTCCCACTGTTATCTGGTAATGCGACTTTCATTCAAAGACTCACCATCTGAAACATCAACTCCCAGGTGAAGAAAGAAATGTTGCAAATGTTGCTTTTATTGAGACAAATTTTGCAGTTTAGAGGTTCATGGATGATGTTTTACAGAGTACTCACCTAGTTGTGGTTGCAGGGATCGAGTAATAGTTCCTGGCCCCGCCTCTTCACTGGTCGCTACTGGGTCACTCTACATGCTCCATGAGCTTTTTCATACCTCTACTTAAAGTTATGTATGGATCCTGCCTCCACTACATTACTTCCCAGACTATTCCACTTCCTGACAACTCTGTGACTGAAGAAATAATTCCTAACATCGGTGTGATTCATCTGAGTCTTCAACTTCCAACAGTGTCCCCTTGTTGCTGTGTCCCATCTCTGGAACATCCTGTCTCTGTCCACCTTGTCGATTCCTCTCAGTATTTTATGTCGTTATCATATCCCCACTATCTCTCCTGTCCTCCAGCGTCTTCGGGTTGATTTCCCTTAACCTCTTCACGTAGGACATACCCTTAGCTCTGGGAATAGTCTTGTTGCAAACCTTTACACTTTCTCGTTTCCTTACATGCTTGGCTAGATGCGGGTTCCAAACTGGTGCTGCATACTCCAATATAGGCCTAACGTACACGGTGTACAGGGTCCTGAACGACTCCTTATTGAGATGTCGGAATGCTGTTCTTAGGTTTGCTAGGCGTCCGTATGCCACAGTAGTTATTTGGTTGATGTGCGCCTCAGGAGATGTGCCTGGTGTTATACTCACCCCAAGATCCTTTTCCTTGAGTGACTTTTGTAGTCTCTGGCCCCCTAGACTATACTCCGTCTGAGGTCTTCTTTGCCCTTCCCCATTCTTCATGACTTTGCAATTGGTGAGGTTGAACTCCAGGAGACAGTTGCAGCCTGTCCAAATCCGTTTGTAGTTCTGCCTGGTCCTCGTTCGATTGAATTCTTCTCATCAAATTCAAATCATCTGAAAACAGGGACACTTCTGAGTCTATTCCTTCCGTCATGTCGTTCACAAATACCAGAAACAGCACCGGTCCTGTGGAACCCCGCTCGTCACAGGCGCCCATTCTGACACCTCTCCGCGTACCATTACTCGCTGTTGTCTTCCTGACAGGTATTCCCTGATCCATTGTAGTGCCTTCCCTGTTATTCCTACCTGATCCTCCAGTTTTTGCACTAATCTCCTATGTGGAACTGTGTGAAACGCCTTCTTACAGTCCAAGAAAATGCAATCTACCCACCCCTCTCTTTCTTGTCTTACTGCTGTCACCCTCTCATAGAACTCCAGTAGATTTGTGACACAGGATTTCCCATCCCTGAAACCATGCTGGTGTTCCACCACTCTTCTCCTGATAACCTTCTCCATAACTTTGCATACTGTACATGTCAGTGACAATGATCTGTAGTAAATGCTTCGTGTCTGTCTCCTATTTTTAAAAATTGGGACTATATTTACTGTTTTCCATACCTCAAGTAGTCGTCCTGTTTCGATAGATGTGTTGAAGATTGTTGTTAGTGGTATACTTAGCACCTCTGCTCCCTCTCTCAGTACCCATGGAGAGATGTTATCCGGCCTCATCGCTTTTGAAGTATCTAGCTCACTCAGCAGCCTCTCCCCCTCTTCCTCGGTTGTATTTATTGTGTCCAACACTTGATGGTGTACCCCACCTCTCTGTCTTTCTGGAGTCCCTTCTGTCTCCTCTGTGAACACTTCTTTGAATCTCGTGTTGAGCTCTTCACATACTCCGCGGTCGTTTCGTGTGAACTTCCCTCTTTCCTTCCTCAGCCTGATTACCTGGTCCTTGACCGTTCTTTTCCTCCTGATGTGGCTGTACAACAGCTTCGGATCAGATTTGGCTTTCGCTGCTATGTCATTTTCGTATTGTCGTTGGGCCTCCCTTCTTACCTGCGCATATTCATTTATAGCTCTATGACTGCTCTCCTTATTCTCTTGAGTCCTTTGCCTTCTATACTTCTTCCATTCTCTAGCACATTTGGTTTTTGTCTCTCTACACATTTGGGTGAACCAAGGGCTCATCCTGGTTTTCTCGTTATTTCTGTTACCCTTGGGTACAAACCTCTTCTCAGCTTCCTTGCATATTGTTGTCACATATTCCATCATCTCGTTTACTGACTTCCCTGCCAGTTCTCTGTCCCACTGAACCCCATGAAAAGAAATTCTTCATGCCTGTGTAGTTCCCTCTCTTGTAGTTTGGTTTTGTTCGTCCTGCCCTTCCTGCTTCCCTCTCCACTTGTAACTCTACTATGTATTCGAAGCTTAGAACCACGTGGTCACTGGCCCCGAGGGGTCTTTCATATGTGATGTCCTCAATGTCCACACTGCTCAAGGTGAATACTAGGTCCAGTCTTGCTGGTTCATCCTCTCCTCTCTCTCTCTCTCTGGTAGTGTCCCTTATGTGTTGGTTCATAAGGTTTTCCAGTACCACCTCCACTGTTGTAGCCCTCCACGTTTCTGGGCACCCATGTGGCTCCAGGTTCTCCCAGTCGATTTCCTTGTGATTGAAGTCTCCCACAATCAGTAGCTTTGCCCTGTGTGCATGAGCCCTTCTGACCACCTCGGCCAGTGTGTCAACCATCGCTTTATTACTCTCATCATACTTTTACCTTGGCCTCCTGCTGTTCTGTGGTGGTTTGTACATCACTGCAATTACCACCTTGGGACCACCAGACTGAAGTGTTCCTATTATGTAGTCTCTTGCTTCCCTGTCTCCTCTCTCCAGCTCATCAAAATACCATTGGTTTATGATGAGTAGTGCCACTCCTCTCCCTCTGTTCCCTTTGTATTTCCTCAGGATCTAATATCCCTTTGGAAAGATGGTATCTGGTATCATTCCTGTGAGCTTGGTTTCTGTGAGAGCTATGATGTCCGGTGATGCCTCTTTAACTCTTTCATGCCACTCCACCCACTTATTCGTTATTCCATCTGCGTTGGTGTACCATACCTTCAGTTTTCTCTCCAACACTTTGTTCGGGGGGGTCTGTGGGGGTGGAGGATCTGGCAGTGTGCTATGAGATTCTACAGTGTAGTGTGGGGAGGGGTCTGTAAGTGTGGATTGAGGGTTGTGTTGGGGTTGTGTGTTTGGTTGTGGGGTTCTGGGGGTGGTTCTGTGTGTGCTTGCACTTGCTGCTCTGCCCTTCTCACGTTGTCCTCTGCTGACTCTGTCCATGTCTCTCGTGCTAGCCCCTATCATTTCTGTGTCCTCTCCCTCAGCTACTGTCATTCTGTTTTTGTTCTGTTGCGATCTAGGAACACCCTCTTGTATGTTGGTGATTCCTCCAGCCTTGGTTTCTCTTGCAGGATCCTGTTCCGCACCATTTCTGTGTTGAAGATCAGTTTGACTGGCCGATTTCTCCCCTTAAAGTACTCCTATATTCTCTGAAAATTTACTATCTCAGTCATGTCCTCCTCGCCTATTTCTTTGATGATGTTTTCAATCTCTCGTTTTTCTTCCTGCCGTCTTTCATTGTGTGTCCTCTCCTGCTCTCCTGAAGCCCTCCCATTGCCTTTCCCTCCATGCCTCTGGGTCCCATTTGTTCATGGCCATTGTTATTTCTTGTAACTCTTGGTGGCATGGTCGTGCCTCTGCATGAGACCTGTCCCTTTCTCCACCTTCTTCCCCCTCCCCTACTGTTATCCCTGCTCCTAGCAGCTCTCCTCGTTCATTCCTCAGCCCTGCTTGGAGAACTGATAGGGCCTCAGGATAAGTCCTGCCTCCTTCCTTACTGTTGGGATCCTCGTTCAGTTGGATTGTACCTGCTTCAGATGTCATGTCTCCTCTGGGCAATAGCCCTGTAACTCGCTTCAGCCTATTTACGTCATATTCTAGGGCCCGTATCCTGGCTCCTGCAGCTTCGGATTGCGACTACCATTTCTTCATCTCCATCCTCTTCTCCATTTTCGCAGAAAGCTCCTCTAGTTTGCTCTCCCACTCTTGTTCCATCCTTTTACATTGATCTTCCATCCATTGTACTCACCTATTTGTACTCACCTATTTGTGGTTGCAGGGGTCGATTCATAGCTCCTGGCCCCGCCTCTTCACTGATTGCTACTAGGTTCTCTCTCTCCCTGCTCCATGAGCTTTAAAACTATATATGGTTCCTGCCTCCACTATGTCGCTTTCTAGGCTATTCCACTTCCTGACAACTCTATGACTGAAGAAATACTTCCTAACATCCCTTTGACTCATAGGAGTCTTCAACTTTCAATTGTGACCCCTTGTTTCTGTGTCCTCTCTCTGGAACATCTTGTCTCTGTTCACCTTATCTATTCCTCGCAGTATTTTATATGTCGTTATCATGTCTCCCCTAACCCTCCTGTCCTCTAGCGTCGTCAGGCCGATTTCCCTTAACCTTTCTTCGTAGTGTGTGTGTGTGTGAGTGTGTGTGTGTGTGTGTGTGTTAGTTAGTTAGTTACCATTTTGTCCTAGGCACATGTCGATTAGACATGTGCCTAGGACAAAATGTATGTGTGTGTGTGACGAAACACTTCGAAATGTTTCGGCCCCGCCGGGAATTGAACCCGGGCCCTCCGTGCGTGAAGCAAGAGCGCTAGCCACCATGCCATCGGGGCGTGTAGTAGGGTATATGTGTGTGTGTGAGTGTGTGTGTGTGTATTTTACAGTGCATGTTTATCTGTGATCCGCAGTGAGCTTTTTTTTCAGTTCAAACGACAATTATTTGGCGAATTGCTGTGTGTTCTGTCTGCTCGTTCAAAACTGTTAGGAAATTTTAATGTTTGTTGTTTCCAATTAGGTTAGGTTACGTTTATTTACTTTGACGTATCTCAAGGTGGAGGCAGAAAGCTAGCTCTCGTCCCTCATTATCTTTTCTCTAAACTATTTGCTGAAGAGAAAATAGGAACGGAACTCCAATTTAGAAAATGGATGGGATTTATTTTCCGTATTGTACGTAATGGGAATAAATAGAGGAATGAGAGATGAGGTTAAAATGGAAAGAGGAGAGCAGAGGAAATAAATGTATATGGAGTAACCTGGGAGTTGCATTCAGATGGCATAATGCCGCATGCCACCTTCAAAAATTTTGAACCTTATGTGAGAAAATGCACGATCGAAATGATACTATACTCCCTTCGCTGCCAGACTTAAGTCACCATTTTTTCCCATTTTGCTATGATCGGGAGAATTATAAGGAAATATAGAGTAAGGGAGCCATCAGCGGAGACAGTCCGTGTGATAGTGTTCTGTATCCTAAGGTCGTGTATGTGTTTCAGAGCATTAATTAAGTTTAGAAAGTAATGGAAGTTGAGAATTATGTATGATTAGTTGTTTTGGGAAAGTAGATGGAGCATAGTGATATTATAGATTATCTGTTAGTGTGGAGGGAAATATTGTTGTTCCCTAACATGATACAGTGCTGTTGAAAATGGTATAAAATACCAACAAGTTGAAGATTAAAGACACATATGCAGCAGTTGGGTATCTTTATCTCTAAGGGATAACTAGAACATATAATTCATGCGACAAGTGAATCAAGAGGAATTCAGATAACAACTACACACAAATTTTTTTTTGGACTGCATGCATTGTATCAAGGAGATTAAGACACATGTGCAACAGTAGGGCATCTTTATTGTTGAAACGTTTTGCCTGCACAGTAGACTTCTTCAGTCAAATACAGAGGCAACAGGTGTAGTGGTGATATGAAGATGATGTAGTCAGTCCCTCAACCTTGGAGAAAAAGTAAATGAGATCATTATCGCCATCTGGTTGAATCTTCCCCTTTCCTTTTTCCTCTTTCTTCTTTGGGTTTTCTTTCTTCTGCCTTGGGTGTTTGGTTCTTTTAATTCCCCTCTGTGCTTTTATTCTTACCCTTAGTGGTCCCCTGGCTCTCCTGCAGTGCTCCTCTTTCTTGACTCCACTATTACTACTTCTTCTACCACTACCTCTCTACTTCCTTTCCTACTACCTCTCTTGTCCTGTCCCTGTCTGCTGGCCTATATATACTCCCTCCTCCTCTCCTTTCTTTTAGTGTGACTTTGTAAATAGTCCAAGTCGGACCGAAACGTGGTCGTTCTACCTTGTTTGTTGCAGTCACGGTATTGTGCCTTTTTGTTATTTATTGAGTTATATGTTCTAGCAACTCCTTAGAGACACCATTGTTTTGATCACCAGTCAGCAGCTTCAGTCTTATCATGACATTTGTTTCGAGTATTCTCTCAGCAACACTAGGTATACCTAATTCTTTCCATCATATTTATTATTTTGGTAGTTATAGGACAGCCTAGAATAATTTTCATGACTTCATTTTGTGTTTTTCGGGGGTTTTCAGTGGTTCTACCTTGTTGCAGGACTGAAACTGGTGCATGGTAATCTATGAAGGATCTTTCGTAAGCTAAGTACGTCATTTTTACAATCCTAACACTTGCACCATATTTGGGATTATACCCTACAACAGTTCTGAGAGCTTCAAGTCTATACTAATATTGTGGGTTATTTTTATTAACAGGAATACCCAGATATTTACAGACTGACACATAATAGACTTGCCATTAATATTTAATGTTTCACTTTTACGGTTACTAATATGTCTCTATAACCCTTTGGTGTTTTCTGTAGAAATTATAAGATCAAGATTATCACAGGCTGGCTGTATATGATTTAGAAGTTTGCATTTCACAATACGTTTTAGGATTCCCAAGAATGTCATCAGCATAGCTGTGGTGTTGCTGGGGGTATCTGGTATAGACGTAAGTATGGTATTGATTAATACATTAAACAGTGTAGGACTTATTACGCCACCTTGGGGAGTGCCAAGTTGCATTTCTTTTGTATCTCTGAAACAATGCAGCTGAGTTTCTGTTAGTTAGATACTCAAGTATCCGCTCTATCCACTGTAAAAGTTGACCAAAAATGTCCATTTTAGTTCATGCAAAATGACTTGTTTTTATTTGCAACATCGTAAGCATTTTTAATATCGAGAAGAGTTGTGTATTTGTGCCTTGCGTCCCCATGTACAGTTAAAAATGTGGCGACACAATTTGGTACACCTTTGCCATATGTGAATCCATTAATATTGGGCGACATGAATTCTTTAATTCTGTATTGTAATCTGTTAAGTACCATCCTTTCAAATGTTTTACACTGACACCTAGTCAGCGAGATGAGCGGAACATTTTATGTTGATTAGGTTTGGGAATTGTACAATAATGCTATTGATCCATGAGGAAGGTAACTGTCCAGTAGCATAACTTATAGTGTATAGTTCTTACAATGGGTTACGAGGCACTTTCCTCAGTAATCCAATGTAATAGGTGATACCATCCTTCTCAGAGGCAGTGGCTGTGATCCTTGTGATGGCAGCATCTAGTTCGTATTCTGTATATAGGGCATCGCACTCATCGTGCCGTTTGTTTATCATAAATTGGACAAGATTTAGTCTGTTATTGGACACTCTAAGTTCTCCCTGATACTTAGTGGTAACATGTTATAACTAGAAACTTGCGCCCAATCCGTAATTAATTCATTTGCTTTGTGTTTTGAGTTAGATGACCAAATTGTCTACTCATTTTCACCAATTATTTTATAAATACCTTTCAATGTTGAGTGAATCCACTAACATATTTTCCCAGTTATTTTGCCTAAGCTCTGTTATTCTTTCTCTTACAACACCAAGAGAGGCTTGAAATAATTTGAGTATTCGGTGAGTCCTGAGGCGCTTATAACCTTTCCCAGACCAGCTGCACCTTGTTACCTGTTTTCCCGATCGCATCCGAGGAGACTGTACCCAGAACTTCGTATTTCGTTATCAAAGTAGCCTTTAAGGCGAGCCTCCTGAGTACAGAGTTCAGGGACAAGTTCAACCTAGTGGTGAGTCGAGTCTTGTAGTATGAAAACTCTCACTTCCAGCTGTCACATACTCATACAGAAAGACAAATGTGATGTGATGTGAGCCGGTCAGAGGCATCAGTGATAGCCTACCTTCAGTCGCTCTGAAACATCAGACTGCCTCAATACCTAGTTACCACCCCACACTATGATGATCAACTGGAGCACCTACCGACCCCACCCCCCACACTAGGATGGTCAACTTGAGCACCTGGTTACCACCCCATACTGGGATTGTCAACTTAAGCATACAGGAAAGTGGGGATTCTGTACGGCGTGCGTCGAAAACAGGACAAACACCGCCACGGAGTTGTACATGAGCGCTGCCGCTGCCGGGATGGAACACCCGAACAAATCACCCACTGCAACGGAAACCAAAACCTCGGTGAAGAAACGGCTCATTCAGGGAATCTTATTATTGATAATGAGACACTTGTGCAACATTTGGGTATCTTTGTTTTCTGGAAACGTTTCGCCCATCAGTGGCTTCTTCAGTCCACTGCAGAGAAAAGTGGCAGATAGGAGTCTGAAGTACTTCACTCACCACACTAACCATTCATTATATTGACCGTCAATCCTAATTAAAACATTTTAATAAAACAACTCGGTTGCGAAATAATTTTAATATATTCTCAAATTAAAATAACGAATTTGTTAATAAACCTTATCACTGTACCAATTCCTTATTTTAATCTCGATTTAAAAAAAAAAAAAACTTCTATTCATATAAACAGTAAAAATTAAAAAAAAATATGTGTATTATACAAGTATTTAAATGAGTCTCTATAATATAGAATATACTCTAGTATATACACCGAAAAAAATATCTCTCAATGTATATACACTGAATTTAATGATTATTTTAGGGAATTAGAGTATTCTTGACTGGTGGTAAACATGTGAATTACAGACTTAATGACCCTCCAGTGCTCGATAGACTTTAAACAAACCACTAATAATATTCTATCTACAATGAAGAAGGAGGAAAGGAGAGGAAGCAGTGAGGGAAGGAGAGGAAGCAGTGAGGGAAGGAGAGGAAGCAGTGAGGGAAGGAGAGGAAGCAGTGAGGGAAGGAGAGGAAGCAGTGAGGGAAGGAGAGGAAGCAGTGAGGGAAGGAGAGGAAGCAGTGAGGGAAGGAGAGGAAGCAGTGAGGGAAGGAGACGAAGCAGTGAGGGAAGGAGAGGAAGCAGTGAGGGAAGGAGACGAAGCAGTGAGGGAAGGAGAGGAAGCAGTGAGGGAAGGAAAGGAAGTAGGGAGAGGAGGGAAGCAGGTAGAGGAGGAAGGGAAGCAGGAACGGGAGGGAGGAAGGTAAGCAGGGAGGGAAGGAAGGAAGCAGGGAGGGGAGGGAGGGAGGCAGGGAGAGGAGGAAGAGAAGCAGGGAGGGGAGGATGGAAGGCAGGGAAGGGAAGCATGGAGGGGAGGAAGGGAAACAGGGAGGGGAGGAAAGGAAGCAGGGAGGTAGAAAGGGTGGATGGGAGGGGAGGAAGGGAAGCAGGGATGGACGGGAGGGAAGAAACGTAAACAGGGAGGAAAGAAGGCAGGGAGAGGAGGAAGGGAATCAGGGTGGCAGGGATGGGAGAAAGCCAGGAAGGGAAACAGGGAGGGAGGCAGGGAGGAGAAGAAGGGAAACAGGGAGGGAAGGAAGGGATGTAGGGAAGGGAGTAAGGGAGACAGGGAGCGGAGAAAGGGAGGCAGGGAGGGTAGGATGTGAGGCAGGGAGGGGAGGAAGTGAAGCAGGGAGAGGAGGAAGGGAATCAGGGAGACGAGGAAGGGAAGCAGGGAGGGGATGAAGGGAGGGAGGGAGGGGAGGATGCAGTACTCTCGAAGAGGCCTCAGGCAGTAATGTTTTATACAGAGCGTTGCATTAGTGGAATGAGAGCATCTCCCATGGTGGTGGTAGTAGTGGTAGTAGTAGTGGTGATGGTGGTGGTAGTAGTGGTAGTGGTGGTAGTAGTGGTAGTGGTGGAAGTAATAGTGGTGATGGTGGTGGTAGCAATAGTGGTGATGGTGGTGGTAGTAGTGGTAGTGGTGGTGGTAGTAGTGGTAGTGGTGGAAGTAATAGTGGTGATGGTGGTGGTAGTAATAGTGGTGATGGTGGTGGTAGTAATAGTGGTGATGATGGTGGTAGTAGTGGTATTGGTGTAGTAATAGTGGTGATGATGGTGGTAGTAATAGTGGTGATGGTGGTGGCAGTAATGGTGGTAGTAATAGTGGTGATGGTGGTGGTAGTAGTGGTAGTGGGGGTAGTAATAGTGGTGATGGTGGTGGTAGTAGTGGTAGTGGTGGTAGTAATAGTGGTGATGGTGGTGGTAGTAGTGGTAGTGGTGGTGGTAGTAGTGGTAGTGGTGGAAGTAATAGTGGTGATGGTGGTGGTAGTAATAGTGGTGATGGTGGTGGTAGTAATAGTGGTGATGGTGGTGGTAGTAATAGTGGTGATGATGGTGGTAGTAGTGGTATTGGTGTAGTAATAGTGGTGATGATGGTGGTAGTAATAGTGGTGATGGTGGTGGCAGTAATGGTGGTAGTAATAGTGGTGATGGTGGTGGTAGTAGTGGTAGTGGGGGTAGTAATAGTGGTGATGGTGGTGGTAGTAGTGGTAGTGGTGGTAGTAATAGTGGTGATGGTGGTGGTAGTAGTGGTAGTGGTGGTAGTAATAGTGGTGATGATGGTGGTAGTAATAGTGGTGATGGTGGTGGTGCTAGTAATAGTGGTGAATGTGGTGGTAGTAGTGTTAGTGGTGGTAGTAATAGTGGTGATGGTGGTGGTAGATGTGGTAGTAATAGTGGTGATGGTGGTAGTAATAGTGGTGATGGTGGTGGTAGTAGTAGTAGATGGTGGTGGTGGTGGTAGTAGTGATGATGGTGGTGGTAGTAGTGAGAATATATATTTATTTATTTACGAATGCATGTATTCATGGAAACACGTATGTATAAATATAATATATATATATATATATATATATATATATATATATATATATATATATATATATATATATATATATATATATATATATATATATATATATATATATATATATATATAAACATACATGTATATACATGTACTAAGGAAGGTCTTGGTTTCATACAAGTACAAAACAAAGACTGGAAAGAGAGAGTCGACTAATTATTGAGCATGAAAGGTGGTTGGCCCCAGATTACGTCTTATTAATTAAAGCTCAAAGAAAAGCCTCCTTTTTCATTAATATTTTGGCAGAGACGGAAAAATGAGTGAAAAAAAAAAACTACTCTTGAGAAAACTCATCTGTACACAATATCGTCCTCCTTGAAAACTCTAAATCAGTCAAAATCCCAATAATGAAACATAAAAATATAATTCACGTCTTCCGTTCAAGCCGAATTAGCAAAATATAAAAGTTGCATTGTTGAAAATGTTGGGTAAATATTTTGCGGGGGTAGGGAGGCCTCTTAGGCTCACATGTACACCTCTTGTGCGCAAAAAAAAAAAAAAAAAAAAAAAAAAACACGAACAGCGAGATCAATTTATCGTAGTCACAGTGAAATATACATAAATATATGAGAGGAAATGTATATAAAAAAAAAGAGATGAGTTGAAGAATGAGACACTTGTGCAGCATTTGGGAATCTTTATTACGGAAACGTTTCGCCCACCAGTGGTTTCTTCAGTCCAATACATTTCCTCCATATATGTGTCCACTGGGAACACTAAACAGCCTCCCTCTAACACAGTCTACCTCTACAGAAAAGGTCAGGAGATAAAAACAGAAGCCTTTCTCTGAGTGCTCAGTGCTGAATGCTAGCGCACTCAGCTCACACACTGAGGTCCGTGGTTCGATCCCCGGAACGGGTGGAAACATTAGGACGTGTTTCCTTAACGAACCTGCTGTCCACGTTCACCTATCAGTAAAATAGTACCTGGGTACTAGTCGACTGGTGTGGGTCGCATCCTGGAGACATTACTCTAACTTCCCCGAAATGCTCTACATCACAAGGGGCTTTCTATATAGTAGTAGGTTATTGGTGTCAGCTAGGTCTGTATACCTTGTACATGTACTTGAAGAAATAAAGATTATTATTATTATTACTAATATTGTTATTATTATTATTATTAATCAATATTATTATTATTACTAATATTGTTATAATTATTATAATTATTATTATTATTATTATTATTATTAATCAATATTATTATTATTATTTATAATATTGTTATTATTATTATTATTATTATTGTTGTTGTTGTTGTTGTTGTCTGAACCCTTAAACGAGTTCAAAAAAAAAAATAATGTAAAGGTTGCTTCTAATGAATATTGATTTTCTTAAAATAAGTATCGTATAGAAGTCGTCAGAATACTGGAAGGCAGTGCATTCCAACGACCGGTGGCTCAAGGTGGAAACAAAACGACCTTCCGCTTGTTGGTCCTGCTTCTTGCTCCCCCAAATTTCAGTCAAGTATTTCTCGCTGTCCGTTTACCTTCCATTCAAATATTATTTTATTCCTGGGAAGCGCTAAATCCGTAAGATTAACAGGAGGTAAACAGGTTTAGTACATAAACTTCTTTAAGTCTATAGACCATCAGAGGTATCAAGGCACACCTTCACGGGTATCAAGAGATCTTCACGGGTATCAAGACACCTTCACGGGTATCAAGAGACCTTCACGGGTACCAAGAGATCTTCACGGGTATCAAGACACCTTCACGGGTATCAAGAGACCTTCACGGGTATCAAGACACCTTCACGGGTATCAAGACACCTTCACGGGTATCAAGACACCTTTACGGGTATCAAGACACCTTCACGGGTATCAAGACACCTACACGGGTATCAAGAGACCTTCACGGGTATCAAGACAACTACACGGGTATCAAGACACCTTCACGGGTATCAAGACACCTTTACGGGTATCAAGACACCTTCACGGGTATCAAGACACCTTCACGGGTATCAAGACACCTTCACGGGTATCAAGACACCTTCACGGGTATCAAGACACCTACACGGGTATCAAGACACCTTCACGTGTATCAAGACACCTTCACGTGGATCAAGATACCTTCACGGGTATCAAGACACCTTCACGTGTATCAAGACACCTTCACGGGTATCAAGACACCTTCACGTGTATCAAGACACCTTCACGGGTATCAAGACACCTTCACGGGTATCAAGACACCTTCACGGGTATCAAGACACCTTCACGGGTATCAAGACACCTTCACGGGTATCAAGACACCTTCACGTGTATCAAGACACCTTCACGTAGATCAAGACACCTTCACGGGTATCAAGACACCTTCACGTGGATCAAGACACCTTCACGGGTATCAAGACACCTTCACGTGTATCAAGACACCTTCACGGGCATCAAGACACCTTCACGGGTATCAAGACACCTTCACGGGTATCAAGACACCTTCACGTGTATCAAGACACCTTCACGTAGATCAAGACACCTTCACGGGTATCAAGACACCTTCACGTGGATCAAGACACCTTCACGGGTATCAAGACACCTTCACGTGTATCAAGACACCTTCACGGGTATCAAGACACCTTCACGGGTATCAAGACACCTTCACGGGTATCAAGACACCTTCACGTGTATCAAGACACCTTCACGTAGATCAAGACACCTTCACGGGTATCAAGACACCTTCACGTGGATCAAGACACCTTCACGGGTATCAAGACACCTTCACGTGTATCAAGACACCTTCACGGGTATCAAGACACCTTTACAAGTATCAAGATACCTTCACGGCTATCAAGAGACCAAAAGTATCAAAACACCTTCAATAACAATCCAGTGGTTGATAATTTAACAGTTTGTTAGATATTAAATCAGGCATTACACTACTACTACTTCCAGCAAGCATGCATGAGCGTATTTGATAGGAGTGAATGGAGACAAATGGTTTTTAATACTTGACGTGCTGTTGGAGTGGAAGCAAAGTAACATTTATGAAGGGATTCAGGGAATCCGGCAAGCCGGACTTGAGTCCTGGAGGTAGGAAGTACAGTGTCTGCACTCTGAAGGAGGGATGTCAAATGTTGCAGTTTTATAACTGTTGTGTAAGCACGCCTCTGGCAAGACAGTGATGGAGTGAGTGATGATGAAAGTTTTTCTTTTTCGGGTCACCCTGCCTTGGTGGAAAACGGCCGATGTGTTAATAATAATAATAATAATAATAATAATAATAATAATAATAATAACAATAATAATAATCTAGAGTTTGATAGTGCGTCAGATTTTGAGGCATTACGTTACACTACTCTCATCAAACACCTTAAACTCTTTATTATCTGATCTCACCGAGTTGTTGAACATTATTGTTGCTACCCATGTGATAGTTGCAAGCCAACACGTCATGACCCCGCAGCCACCTGTCATAGCTGCAAGCCAACACGTCATGACCCCGCAGCCACCTGTCATAGCTGCAAGCCAACACGTCATGACCCCGCAGCCACCTGTCATAGCTGCAAGCCAACACGTCATGACCCCGCAGCCACCTGTCATAGCTGCAAGCCAACACGTCATGACCCCGCAGCCACCTGTCATAGCTGCAAGCCAACACGTCATGACCCCGCAGCCAGCTGTCATAGCTGCAAGCCAACACGTCATGACCCCGAAGCCACCTGTCATAGCTGCAAGCCAACACGTCATGACCCCGCAGCCACCTGTCATAGCTGCAAGCCAACACGTCATGACCCCGCAGCCACCTGTGATAGCTGCAAGCCAACACGTCATGACCCCGCAGCCACCTGTCATAGCTGCAAGCCAACACGTCATGACCCCGCAGCCACCTGTGATAGCTGCAAGCCAACACGTCATGACCCCGCAGCCACCTGTGATAGCTGCAAGCCAACACGTCATGACCCCGCAGCCATCTGTCATAGCTGCAAGCCAAAACGTCATGACCCCGCAGCCACCTGTCATAGCTGCAAGCCAACACGTCATGACCCTGCAGCCACCTGTCATAGCTGCAAGCCAACACGTCATGACCCCGTAGCCACACAGCACCTACATGATGAGCATAATAATAATAATATCTTAATTTCTACAAGTACATGTACAAGGTATACAAGCCTAGCTGACATAAGAACATAAGAAAGAAGGAACACTGCAGCAGGCCTACTGGCCCATGCGAGGCAGGTCCAAGTCTCCAACCGGCTTAAGCCAATGCCCCGACCCAGCCAGGTCAGGTTACATTCACTTAAGGAAGGAGTACTGCATCTGACCTAGTAACACAAGCTAGTCAGGACCAACTCACACCCACCCGCACCCCACCTGGAAATAACCCTCTCCAGGTAGTCAGGTTACTTCCACTTAATTAATTAGTACCGCATCCGACCTAGTAGCACAAGCTAATCAGGTCCAACTCACACCCACCCACACCCAATCATGTATTTATCTAACATACTACTATATAGAAAGCCCCTTAATATGCAGAGCATATCACATACAACCGGTGTAAGGAAACACGCCCAATGTGTTAATCCTCACCGGGAATCGAACCCAGACCCTCGCCGTGTGAAGCGACAGAAATAACAGTTCAAGAAGCACTAACGGAGAGAATTAAACGTCTTGTGGCAACATAGCGAGACACACAGATAGACGGACAGACAGACAGGTAGACAGAGAGATAGACAGTCAGACAGAAAAAGAGACAGACAGATAGACAGAAAGAGAGAGAGACAGAGACAGACAGACACAGAGAGGGTGTGGGGGGGGGGTGCTTGGATGGAAAGGGGGTTAAATGGATAGACAGATTCATATCCCACCAATTAAAAAAATACAACTATATTTCACCAGGTTGAAGGCTGTATTAAATCATTTTGTAATTTTTTGGCTAACAGGAGTCTGGTCGGGGATTTGGTCCTTTGTGCTCTTAAAATGTCATTGAATATTAATTAAACATTTTCACTCTGTTTGAAGTAAATAATCCCTGCGCGTGTATTTTAAGAGCCAGAGTAAATATGTTCAAAGCCACGCTTAATATATTTTCTTAAACTGAAGAGAATGGAGACTGATCAACATAGGAGAGCTACAAGCTTTTTTTTCCCCCCCTCTCACTTTATTTATAGCGGTCAAGGGACCTTACTATACCTCAGCTCATTTTAAAGTCCAGCTCTAGTAATGTTGTACCGTGAGTGTGAGCACAACCTTGAGCAGCAGTCGACTAACACCCAGGTAAGTATTCAATACAAATATAACCCGAACATAGGAGAAAGAAGCCTCTTTCTGCTATATGCGGGTTATATGTGTATTGTTCCAGTCACGGTACTGTGCTAGGTAAACAGAGGCAGGTGTGAGTCCTGTTCGTAAGTCTCGTCTTGTGCTGGGATCGAAACTAGAGTCCTTTCAGCTGTTAGCCGAAAGGTCTTTTTCTCTCTCTCTCTCCAAGAGACGGAAGTGTTAAGAAATTTACAGTCCTGTGGCCAACATGTCATTCAACGATCAATGCAATAAAAAGCCCAGGGCTGGCACGCTCGCTAAGTGTCCACCGGGACGCTTAAACTATCCTCCATCACCATTTACAAAATTGCACACACTAAAACATATTTCATGATCAGTTAAAATATCCCCATCAGTTAAAAAAAATTGGAAAATTCTGATTTAAATTTTGATCAAAAAGTTCAGAGTTTAAGTCAAACAGTTCAATAACGAAAAAAAAAAAAAACTACTTTTGTAAGATTGAATCCATGAGCAAAGTACAAAAATATTCGTTACAGTCAGCACAAGCTGCGCAGGATCCCCTACAAGCAGGTCACAACAGTCAGCCCAAGGTGCGCAGGATCCCCTACAAGCAGGTCACAACAGTCAGCACAAGGTGCGCAGGATCCCCTACAAGCAGGTCACAACAGTCAGCACAAGCTGCGCAGGATCCCCTACAAGCAGGTCACAACAGTCAGCACAAGCTGCGCAGGATCCCCTACAAGCAGGTCACAACAGTCAGCACAAGCTGCGCAGGATCCCCTACAAGCAGGTCACAACAGTCAGCACAAGCTGCGCAGGATCCCCTAAAGCAGGTCACAACAGTCAGCACAAGCTGCGCAGGATCCCCTACAAGCAGGTCACAACAGTCAGCACAAGCTGCGCAGGATCCCCTACAAGCAGGTCACAACAGTCAGCACAAGCTGCGCAGGATCCCTACAAGCAGGTCACAACAGTCAGCACAAGGTGTGCAGGATCCCCTACAAGCAGGTCACAACAGTCAGCACAAGCTGCGCAGGATCCCCTACAAGCAGGTCACAACAGTCAGCACAAGCTGCGCAGGATCCCCTACAAGCAGGTCACAACAGTCAGCACAAGCTGCGCAGGATCCCCTACAAGCAGGTCACAACAGTCAGCACAAGGTGCGCAGAATCCCCTACAAGCAGGTCACAACAGTCAGCACAAGGTGCGCAGGATTCCCTACAAGCAGGTCACAACAGTCAGCACAAGGTGCGCAGGATCCCCTACAAGCAGGTCACAACAGTCAGCACAAGGTGCGCAGAATCCCCTACAAGCAGGTCACAACAGCCACCACAAGCTGCGCAGGATCCCCTACAAGCAGGTTACAAGCATCTGTACGGAAAATGGGAAGTTAGATAACTAGAACATTCAAAAGAAGAGATGCCAAGCTACTGATGATTCCCTTCACATCACTTTTCTCTCTAGGCTGAAATATTGCTGTATATTAATGGTCCTCGTCAAGGCAGGAGAAATTGCAAAACTGGAAAGCGCATAGAGAACCTCCGCTGCAAGTATAAATTTCACTCAAACATAGCAACTACTGACAACACTTGAAGTCCCTTCAACTGTACTTCTTGTAACATAGACGAGAATGATGCAGCATAATCTACACCTGGAAATTCTGGAGGGTTTGGTCCCAAACCTACAGACTGCAATCACTCCATGTGAAAGCAAAAAATGCTTGGCAGACTGATGCCAAATACATGACACCATCACCGTGCGAGTGACACATACATGACACCACAGTGGGAGTGACACATACATGACACCATTATAGTGTGAGTGACATGTACATGACAGTATCACTGTGGGAGTAATATATATATATATATATATATATATATATATATATATATATATATATATATATATATATATATATATATATATATATATATATATATATATATATATATATATATATATATATGACTCCATCACAGTGTGATTGACACATAGATGACACTATCACAGAACATCACAATGGGATTCACATATATATGACACCACAGCACATCACAATTTGAGTGACACATAAGAACATAAGAAAGAAGGAACACTGCAGCAGGCCTACTGGCCCATGCGAGGCAAGTCCAAGTCTCCAACCGGCTTAAGTCAATGCCCCGACCCAGCCAGGTCAGGTTACATTCACTTAAGGAAGGAGCACGGCATCTGACCTAGTAGTACAAGTAGTCAGGACCAACTCACACCCACCCACACCCCCACCTGGAGTTAACCCTCACCAGGTAAACTCCAGGTAGTCAGGTCACTTCCACTTAAGGAATTAGTACGGCATCTGACCTAGTAGCACAAGCTAGTCAGGTCGAACTCACACCCACCCACACCCACTCATGTATTTATCTAACCTATTTTTAAAACAACACAACATCCCAGCCTCTATGACGGTACTCGGGAGTTTGTTCCACTCATCCACAACTCTATTACCAAATCAGTTCTTTCCTATATCCTTCCTGAATCTGAACTTTTCCAACTTGAAACCATTGCTATTTACATCTCTTTATTTATTTCTGTTTTTCATTTATACACCTCAATCATATCCCCCTAATTCTACGCCTTTCTAGAGAGTGCAGATTCAGGGCCCTCAGTCTATCCTCATAGGGAAGATTTCTGATACATGGGATCAACTTTGTCATCCTCCTCTGTATGTTTTCCAGTGCATTTATATCCATTCTGTAATACGGTGACCAGAACTGTGCAGCATAATCTAAATGAGGCCTAACCAAAGATATATAGAGTTGAAGAACAACCTGAGGACTTCTATTATTTATACTTCTTGATATGAAGCCAAGGATTCTGTTAGCTTTATTGCGAACACTTATGCACTGTTGTCCTGGTTTCAGATTACCACTAACCAAAACTCCTAAATCCTTCTCGCAATCACAAGTAATAAGATCTACATTATTCAGTTTATATGTGGCATGGTTATTGTCCTGCCCAACATTTAGAACTTTGCATTTGTTTACATTAAACTGCATCTGCCACTTCTCCGACCACTGCATCAGTCTATTCAAATCATCCTGGAGTGCTTTAATGTCCTCATTAGAATGAATTGGACGGCCTATTTTGGTGTCATCAGCATGACACCATGACACCATCACAGTGGAAGTGACATATGCATGACACCATCATAGTGTGACACATACTACATGACACCATCACAGAATATCAGTGAGAGTGACACATACACGACACCATCACAGTGGGAGTGACACATATATTACATCATCATAGTGTGACACATACATGACACAATCACAGTGGCAGTGACACATGCATGACACCACAGTGGAAGTGACACATACATGACCCATCACAGTAGAGGTGACACATACATGACACCATCACAGTAAATGACACATTCATGACACTATCACAGTGAGTGACACATACACGATACTATCACAGTGAGTGACACATACATGACACCATTACAATAGGAGTGACAAATACATGACACCATCACAGTGGCAGTGACACATACATGACACCATCACAGTGGCAGTGACACATGCATGACACCATCACAGTGGCGTGACACATACATGACACCATCACAGTGGGAGAGTGACACATACTTGACACCATCACAGTAGGGAGTGACATTCATGAAACCATCACAGTGAGTGACACATAAATGACACCATCACAGTGAGTGACACATACATGACACCATCACAGTGGCAGGGACACATACATGACACCATCACAGTGAGTGACACATACATGACACAATCACAATGAGTGACACATACTTGACACCATCACAGTGAGTGACAAATACATGACACCATCACAGTGGCAGTGACACATACATGACACCATCACAGTGAGTGACTCATACATGACACAATCACAGTAAGTGACACATACTTACACCATCACAGTGGCAGTGACACATACATGGCACCATCAGAGTGGTAGTGACACATACATGACACTATCACAGTGACACATACATGACACCATCACAATGAGTGACACATACATAACACAATCACAATGAGTGACACATACATGACACCATCACAATGGCAGTGGCACATACATGACACCATCACAGTAGTAGTGACACAGACATGATACCATCACAGTGACATATACATGGCACCATCACAGTTGCAGTGACACATACATGACACCATCACAGTGACAGGACATATACATCACACCATTACAGTGACACATTCAAGACATGAACACAGTGGCAGTGACACATACATAATACCATTACAGTGACACCTAAATGACACCATTACAGTGGCAGTGACACATACATGATACCATCACAGTGACACACACATGACACCATCACAGTTGCAGTGACACATACATGATACTATCACAGTGACACATACATGACACCATCACAGTGGCAGTGACACATACATGATACTATCACAGTGACACATACATGACACCATCACAGTTGCAATGACACATACATGACACCATCACAGTTGCAGTGACACATACATGACACCTTCACAGTTGCAGTGACACATACATGCCCCCATCAAAGCGCCACATACATGACACCTTCATAGCTTAAAAACAAATACTCTCATAAAAACATTAGCTCTATAATAAACTTAACTTCCAGGAAGCACTTACTGCTCTATAACTTACTATAACTTCCGGGAAGCACATACTGCTCTATTACTTACTATAACTTTCAGGAAGCACTTACTGCTCTATAACTTACTATAACTTTCAGGAAGCACATACTGCTCTATAACTTACTATAACTTCCAGGAAGCACATACTGCTCTATAACTTACTATAACTCCCAGGAAGCACTTACTGCTCTATAACTTACTGTAACTTCCAGGAAGCACATACTGCTCTATAACTTACTATAACTTCCAGGAACCCCTTACTGCTCTATAACTTACTATAACTTCCAGGAATCACTTACTGCTCTATAACTTACTATAAATTCCAGGAAGCATATACTGTTCTATAACTTACTGTAACTTCCAGGAAGCACATACTGCTCTATAACTTACTATAACTTCCAGGAACCACTTACTGCTCAATAACTTACTATAACTCCCAGGAAGCATTTACTGCTCTATAACTTACTGTAAGGAAGCACATACTGCTTTATAACTTACTATAACTTCCAGGAACCATTTACTGCTCTATAACTTACTATACTTCCAGGAACCACTTACTGCTCTATAACATACTATAACTTCCAGGAACCACTTACTGCTCTATAACTTACTGTAACTTCCAGGAAGCACATACTGCTCTATAAATTACTGTAACCTCCTGGAACCACATATTATTCTATAACTTACTATAACTTCCAGGAAGCACATACTGCTCTATAACTTACTGTAACTTCCAGAAAGCACATACTGCTCTATAACTTACTGTAACTTCCAGGAAGCACATACTGCTCTATAACTTACTGTAACTTCAAGAAAGCACATACTGCTCTATAACGTACTGTAACTTCCAGGAAGCACATACTGCTCTATAACTTACTATAACTTCCAGGAAGCACATACTGCTCTATTACTTACTATAACTTCCAGGAAGCACATACTTCTCTATAACTTACTATAACTTCCAGGAAGCACATACTGCTCTATAACTTACTATAACTTCCAGGAAGCACATACTGCTCTATAACTTACTATAACTTCCAGGAAGCACTTACTGCTCTATTACTTACTATAACTTCCAGGAAGCACATACTTCTCTATAACTTACTATAACTTCCAGGAAGCACATACTGCTCTATAACTTACTACAACTTACAGGAAGCACATACTGCTCTATAACTTACTATAACTTCCAGGAAGCACTTACTGGTCTATAACTTACTATAACTTCCAGGAAGCACATACTGCTTATAACTTACTATAACTTCCAGGAAGCACTTACTGTTCTGTAACTTAAAATAACTTCCAGGAAGCACTTATTGCTCTATAACTTACTATAACTTCCAGGAAGAACTTATTGCTCTGTAACTTACTATAACTTCCAGGAAGCACATACTGCTCTATAACTTACTATAACTTCCAGGAAGCACATACTGCTCTATAACTTCCAGGAAGCACATACTGCTCTATAACTTCCAGGAAGCACATACTGCTCTATAACTTCCAGGAAGCACATACTGCTCTATACCTTACTATAACATCCAGGAAGCACATACTGCTCTATAAGTTACTATAACTTCCAGGACGCACATACTGTTCTATAACTTACTATAACTTCCAAGAAGCACATACTGCTCTATAACTTCCAGGAAGCACATACTGCTCTATAACTTACTATAACTTCCAGGAAGCACATACTGCTCTATAACTTACTATAACTTCCAGGAAGCACATACTGCTCTATAACTTACTATAACTTCCAGGAAGCACATACTGCTCTATAACTTCCAGGAAGCACATACTGCTCTATAACTTACTATAACTTCCAGGAAGCACATACTGCTCTATAAGTTACTATAACTTCCAGGAAGCACATACTGCTCTATAACTTCCAGGAAGCACATACTGCTCTATAACTTACTACAACTTACAGAAAGCACATACTGCTCTATAACTTACTATAACTTCCAGGAAGCACATACTGCTCTATAACTTACTATAACTTCCAGGAAGCACATACTGCTCTATAACTTCCAGGAAGCACATACTGCTCTATAACTTACTATAACTTCCAGGAAGCACATACTGCTCTATAAGTTACTATAACTTCCAGGAAGCACATACTGCTCTATACCTTCCAGGAAGCACATACTGCTCTATAACTTCCAGGAAGCACATACTGCTCTATAACTTACTATAACTTCCAGGAAACACATACTGCTCTATTACTTGCTATAACTTCCAGGAAGCACATACTGCTCTATAACTTCCAGGAAGCACATACTGCTCTATAACTTACTATAACTTCCAGGAAGCACATACTGCTCTATAACTTACTATAACTTCCAGGAAGCACATACTGCACTATAACTTACTATAACTTCCAGGAAGCACATACTGCTCTATAACTTACTATAACTTCCAGGAAGCACATACTGCTCTATAACTTACTATAACTTCCAGGAAGCACTTACTGCTCTATAACTTACTATAACTTCCAGGAAGCACTTACTGCTCTATAACTTACTATAACTTCCAGGAAGCACTTACTGCTCTATAACTTACTATAACTTCCAGGAAGCACTTTCTGCTCTATAACTTACTATAACTTCCAGGAAGCACTTACTGCTCTATAACTTACTATAACTTCCAGGAAGCACTTACTGCTCTATAACTTACTATAACTTCCAGGAAGCACATAATGTTATATAACTTACTATAACTTCCAGGAAGCACATAATGTTATATAACTTACTATAACTTCCAGGAAGCACATAATGTTATATAACTTACTATAACTCACAACATACTACAAAAACGTTATGAAC
>WNWK01005688.1:0-7500 GCA_009830355.1 Cherax destructor | reverse complement strand
CGAGGGGAAAAAGGTGAGTGGTGCACTGAGGAGCTTGTGGAGTCAGAGAACTTCGTCCATGAAGGCAAATAGGGGAATGTATGAGAGTATAGTTATACCAACACTCTTGTATGGGTGTGAGACATGGGTTGTGAATGTTGCAACAAGGAGAAGGCTGGAGGCAGTGGAGATGTCATGTCTGAGGGCAATGTGTGGTGTGAATATAATGCAGAGAATCCGTAGTTTGGAGATTAGGAGGAGGTGCGGGATTACCAAAACTATTATCCAGAGGGTTGAGGAGGGGTTATTGAGATGGTTTGGACATATAGAGAGGATGGAACAAAATAGAATGACTTCGAGAGTGTATAAATCTGTAGTGGAGGGAAGGCGGGGTAGGGGTCGGCCTAGAAAAGATTGGAGGGAGGGGGTAAAGGAGGTTTTGTGTGCGAGGGGCTTGGACTTCCAGCAAGCGTGCGTGAGCGTGTTAGATAGGAGCGAATGGAGACAAATGGTTTTTACTACTTGACGTGCTGTTGGAGTGTAGGCAAGGTAACATTTATGAAGGGTTTCAGGGAAACCGGCAGGCCGGACTTGATTCCTGGAGATGGGCAGTTCAGTGCAGGCACTCTGAAGGAGGGGTGTTAATGTTGCAGTTTTGTAGCTGTAGTGTAAGCACGCCTCTGGCAAGACAGTGATGGAGTGAATGATGATGAAAGTTTTTCTTTGTCGGGCCATCCTGCCTTGGTGGGAAACGGCCTGTGTGTTAATATATATATATATATATATATATATATACATAATTTACCAAACTGCGGCAGGCCAGGATTCGACCCCATTAACATTGTCCACCCTCAAGAGGCCAAACATTGTACATGTCGCCCTACCATCCGAGCCATCGATCCTACAAACAACATGAGCCTATCGCACTAGACTTGTTTCATGTTGCGAGGACACTCGTGGCAGATGGATGCTCAAGGATTAATTTCAGCCTCCTCCTGTTTGAATCCCCGCCTCCACAAGCAGTCTATATAGCAATGAAACCACGAAACAAGTGGTTTTGAATCATTTACCAAACTGCAGCAGTTTCTCAGAGGATGTGAAAAATTAAATGAAATATTCATTTTGTTTATAAATTTAAACACTTGCAATGTTACTTTAATTAGTTTGGGTAAGGAAGAATACCTATTAATATCAATGGCCAGTGAGGGACAAATTATTGGAGCGGTGGTCACAGTACTTTCAGCAGGTGCAATATGTGCCTTTTGTAAAGGCCAATTACCTTTATTTACCAACCAACTCGGTCCCCTTGAACCATGATACAGTATTCACAAATTTATCATAAGTCAATAAATCAGTTGGATTCTCGTCAAAAGTTATATCTCTTACTAGCTGCTTGTGTAAAACATTCGAGAGGATGATTCTTAATCGTCTCATGTACAGAATCAAACAATTTTTGTCTCCCCGGTTGCATGGTTTCATGCATGGAAGGAGCGTGCATCATTGCATTTCCACCTTTCTCACTCTGCACACTGACAGCTCATACACTACCTTCCTTGACCTTAAATCTGCTTTTGATGTTGCCAACCGACATGTAATCATTAGTGAAATTGCCAGAATGGATGTTGGAGGATGGCTTCTCCGCTGGATTAAAGGCTACCTGTCCAACAGAAAGTCTTCTGTGTTGTTCCAGGGGAATAGAAGTATAACTAAAAACTTTGAATTAGGAACCCCAGAGGGAGGTGTGCTCAGTCCCACCCTATTCAATATTCTAATTAATGCCTTACTTAATGCTATGCCTAGCCAGCCCCATCATTATATGATTAGTTTTGCTGAGAACTGTTTGCCATACTCCTTGCCCTCAAATGCGGCCATGTATCTATGGTTGACACTTTAATTGTGACTGATTCTCTGTCATCCATAAATGCTCTCAACTCATCAAGTATAACTTGTAGCATGCTTGTGTCAGAAGCCAGACACAGGTATGGTAGGATTGTGGACAGTGGAGTCAGAGTGCACATGCTGTGGATTCCATCTCACATTGGTCTTCAGATGCATGATAGAACTGATGAATTGGCTAAGTTATATGCTTTCAAAGAGGGGGTAGATTACAATCTTGGCTTGTCAGTTAGCCTTTTGAGAACAATAATACGAAAAGAACTTCAACTGAATTTTATTGACTTAAGACTCGGGGAGACTGACACCAGTCAGTCCATCTATCATCATTCTATCATGCAGGAGGAGCCACATGTCTATGGTGCATCCAACAAAATAAGCAGACTCTTGGATATCACTACCGCCCGGCTCCGGCTGGATTATAAGTATCTTTGGCAGGTTAAATCACCACCACCAGATGTAGACCAAACGAAATGTAAACTTTGCCAGATGGACTATTGTCACACCCTGCGTCATTATGTACTGGAGTGCGATAAAATTAGTGAATTCAGAGACAACTCACTCCGAAATGTTCAAGATATGTCAAAGTATTTTATCCACAGTGGTATATTACAGACCATTCTGGAAAAATACCCTGACTTTGCTCACTGTAAATAAAGCATTACCACGTGTGTGTGTGTGTGTGTGTGTGTGTGTGTGTGTGTGTGTGTATGTGTATGTGTGTGTATGTGTGTGCTTGTGTGTGTGTTTGCGTGTGTATTTGTGTACTCATATATGTGTGAGTGTGTTTGTGCTCGTGTGTATGTACACTCGTGTGTGTGTGTACTCACCTATTTGTGTGTGTGTGTACTCACCTAGTTGTACTCACCTAGTTGTGGTTGCAGGGGTCGAGTCATAGCTCCTGGCCCCGCCTCTTCACTGGCCTCTACTGGGTCACTCTCCCTGCGCTATGAGCTTTATCATACCTCTTCTTAAAGCTATGAATGGATCCTGCCTCCACTACATCGCTTCCCAAACTATTCCACTTCCTGACCATTCTGTGACTGAAGAAATAATTCGTAACATCCCTGTGATTCATCTGAATCTTCAACTTCCAACTGCGTCCCCTTGTTGCTGTCTCCAATCTCTGAAACATTCTGTCTTTGTCCACCTTGTCAATTCCTCTCAGTATTTTATATGTCGTTATCATGTCTCCCCTACCTCTCCTGTCCTCCAGTGTCGTCAGGTCGATTTCCCTTAACCTCTCCTCGTAGGCCTTAGCTCCGGGACTAGTCTTGTTGCAAACCATTGCACTTTCTCTAGTTTCTTTACGTGCTTGGCTAGGTGTGGGTTCCAAACTGGTGCTGCATACTCCAATATGGGCCTAACGTACACAGTGTACAGGGTCCTGAACGATTCCTTATTAAGATGTCGGAATGCTGTTCTTAGGTTTGCTAGGCGCCCATATGCTGCAGCAGTTATTTGGTTGATGTGCGCCTCAGGAGATGTGCCTGGTGTTATACTTACCCCAAGATCTTTTTCCTTGATTGAGGTTTGTAGTCTCTGGTCCCCTAGACTGTACTCTGTCTGCGGTCTTCTTTGCCCTTCCCCAATCTTCATGACTTTGCACTTGGTGGGGTTGAATTCCAGGACCCAATTGCTGGACCAGGATTGCAGCCTGTCCAGATGCCTTTGTAGTTCTGCCTGGTCCTCGTCCGATTGAATTCTTCTCATCAACTTCACATCATCTGCAAACAGGGACACTTCGGAGTCTATTCCTTCCGTCATGTCGTTCACAAATACCAGAAACAGCACCGGTCCTAGGACTGACCCCTGTGGAACCCCACTCGTCACCGGCGCCCACTCTGACACCTCGCCACATACCATGACTCGCTGCTGTCTTCCTGACAGGTATTCCCTGATCCATTGGAGTGCCTTCCCTGTTATTCCTTCCTGGTCCTCCAGCTTTTGTACTAATCTCTTGTGTGGAACTGTGTCAAACGCCTTCTTACAGTCCAAGAAAATGCAATCTACCCACCCCTCTCTCTTTTGTCTTACTGCTGTCACCCTATCATAGAACTCCAGTAGGTTTGTGACACAGGATTTCCCGTCCCTGAAACCGTGTTGGCCGTCGTTGATAAGCTCATTCTTTTCTAGGTGTTCCACCATTCTTCTCCTGATAATCTTCTCCATGACCTTGCATACTATACATGTCAGTGACACTGGTCTGTAGTTTAGTGCTTCATGTCTGTCTCCTTTTTTAAAAATTGGGACTACATTTGCTGTCTTCCATACCTCAGGTAATCTCCCTGTTTCGATAGATGTGTTGAATGTTGTTGTTAGGGGTACATGTAGCGCCTATGTTCCCTCTCTTAGGACCCATGGAGAGATGTTGTCCGGCCCCATCGCCTTTGAGGTATCTAGCTCGCTTAGTAGCCTCTTCACTTCTTCCTCGGTTGCATGTATTGTGTCCAGCACTTGGTGCTGTACCCCACCTCTCCGTCTTTCTGGGGTCCCTTCTGTCTCCTCTGTGAACACTTCTTTGAATCTCATGTTGAGTTTCTCACATACTTTGTGGTCGTTTCTTGTGATCTCTCCTCCTTCCTTCCTTAGCCTGATCACCTGGTCCTTGACTGTTGCTTTCCTCCTGATGTGGCTGTACAACAGTTCTGGGTCAGATTTGGCTTTCGTTGCTATGCCATTTTCATATTGTCGTTGGGCCTCCCTTCTTACCTGGGCATATTCATTTCTGGCTCTACGACTGCTCTCCTTATTCTCCTGGGTCCTTTGATTTCTATAATTCTTCCATTCTCTAGCTCACTTGGTTTTTGCCTCTCTACACCTTTGGTGAACAAAGGGCTCATCCTGGCTTTTTCATTATTTCTGTTACCCTTGGGTACAAATCTCTCCTCAGCTTCCTTGCATATTGTTGTTACACATTCCATCATCTCGTTTACTGACTTCCCTGCCAGTTCTCTGTCCCACTGAACCCCATTCAGGAAGGTCTTCATGCTCATGTAGTCCCCTTTCTTGTAGTTTGGCTTCATTCGTTCAGCCCTTCCTGCTTCCCCCTCCACTTATAACTCTACTGTGCATTCGAAGCTTAAAACCACATGATCACTGGCCCCAAGGGGTCTTTCACATGTGATGTCCTCAATATCTGCACTACTCAAGGTGAATATGAGGTCCAGTCTCGCTGGTTCATCCTCTCCTCTCTCTCTGGTAGTGTCACTTACGTGTTGGTACATGACGTTTTCCAGTACCATCTCAATCATCTTAGCCCTCCACGTTTCTTAGCCCCCATGTGGCTCCAAGTTCTCCCAATTGATTTCCTTGTGGTTGAAGTCACCCATGATCAGTAGCTTCGCCCTGCTTGCATGAGCCCTTCTGGCCACTTCAGCCAGTGTCAACCATCGCTCTCATCATACTCTTGCCTTGGCCTCCTGCTGTTCTGTGGTGGGTTGTACATCACTGCAATTACCACCTTCGGACCTCCAGACTGAAGCGTTCCTACTATGTAATCTCTTGCTTCTCCTCTGTCTCCTCTCTCCAGGTCATCAAAATCCCATCGGTTTTTGATCAGCAGTACCACTCCTCCACCCCCTCTGTTCCCTCTGTCTTTCCTCAGGATCTGATATCCCTTTGGAAAGATGGCATCTGTTATCATACCTGTGAGCTTGGTTTCTGTGAGAGCTATGGTGTCCGGTGATGCCTCTTTGACTCTTTCGTGCCACTCCTCCCACTTATTTGTTATTCCATCAACGTTTGTGTACCATACCTTCAGTTTCCTCTCCAACACTGTTTTGGGGGGTCTGTGGGGGTGGGAGGCCTGGCAGTGAAATGCTAATATGTGTGTGTGTGTGTGTGTGTGTGAGAGAGTGTGTGTGTGTGTGTGTACTCACCTAGTTGTACTTACCTAGTTGTGGTTGCAGGGGTCGAGTCATAGCTCCTGGCCCCGCCTCTTCACTGGCCGCTACTGGGTCACTCTCCCTGCTCCATGAGCTTTATCATACCTCTTCTTAAAGCTGTGTATGGAACCTGCCTCCACTACATCGCTTCCCAAACTATTCCACTTCCGGACCACTCTGTGACTGAAGAAATACTTCCTAACATCCCTGTGATTCATCTGAGTCCAACTTCCAACTGTGTCCCCTTGTTGCTGTATCCCATCTCTGGAACATTCTGTCTCTGTCCACCTTGTCAATTCCTCTCAGTATCTTATATGTCGTTATCATGTCTTCCCTATCTCTCCTGTCCTCCAGTGTCATCAGGTCGATTTCCCTTAACCTCTCCTCGTAGGACATACCCCTTAGCTCCGAGACTAGTCTTGTTGCAAACCTTTGCACTTTATCTAGCTTCTTTACGTGCTTGGCTAGATGTGGGTTCCAAACTGGTGCTTCATACTCTAGTATGGGCCTAACGTACACAGTGTACAGGTTCCTGAACGATTCTTTATTAAGATGTCGGAATGCTGTTCTTAGGTTTGCTAGACGCCCGTATGCTGCAGCAGTTATTTGGTTGATGTGCACCTCAGGAGATGTGCCTGGTGTTATACTCACCCCAAGATCTTTTTCCTTGATTGAGGTTTGAAGTCTCTGGCCCCCTAGACTGTACTCCGTCTGCGGTCTTCTTTGCCCTTCCCCAATCTTCACGATTTTGCACTTGGTGGGGTTGAACTCCAGGAGCCAATGGCTGGACCAGGCTTGCAGCCTGTCCAGATTCCTTTGCAGTTCTGCCTGGTCCTCGTCCGATTGAATTCTTCTCATCAACTTCATATCATCTGCAAACAGAGACACTTCGGAGTGTGTGTGTGTGTGTGTACTCACCTATTTGTACTCACCTATTTGTGGTTACAGGGGTCGATTCATAGCTCCTGGCCCCGCCTCTTCACTGATTGCTACTAGGTCCTCTCTCTCCCTGCTCCATGAGCTTTATCAAACCTCGTCTTAAAACTATGTATGGTTCCTGCCTCCACTACGTCGCTTTCTAGGCTATTCCACTTCCTGACAACTCTATGACTGAAGAAATACTTCCTAACATCCCTTTGACTCATAGAAGTCTTCAACTTCCAATTGTGACCCCTTGTTTCTGTGTCCCCTCTCTGGAACATCTTGTCTCTGTCCACCTTATCTATTCCTTGCAGTATTTTATATGTCGTTATCATGTCTCCCCTAACCCTCCTGTCGATTTCCCTTAACCGATTTCCCTTAACCTTTCCTCGTAGGACAATCCCCTTAGCTCTGGGACTAGTCTTGTTGCAAACCTTTGCACTTTCTCTAATTTCTTCACGTGCTTGACCAGGTGTGGGTTCCAAACTGGTGCTGCATACTCCAGTATGGGCCTGACGTATATGGTGTACAGAGTCTTGAATGATTCCTTAGTGAGGTATTGGAACGCTATTCTTAGGTTTGCCAGCCGCCCGTATGCTGCAGCAGTTATCTGATTGATGTGTGCCTCAGGAGATGTGCTCGGTATTATACTCACCCCAAGATCTTTTTTCCTTGAGTGAGGTTTGCAGTCTTTGGCCACCTAGACTATACTCTGTCTGCGGTCCTCTTTGCCCTTCCCCGATCTTCATGACTTTACATTTGGCAGGGTTAAATTCAAGGAGCCAGTTACTGGACCAGGCTTGTATCCTGTCCAGGTCTC
>WNWK01005687.1:55000-116227 GCA_009830355.1 Cherax destructor | reverse complement strand
AGAAAAAAAAAAAAAAAAAAAGGGGGGAACGTGGAGGAATAGCTCCTAGGGGGGAATAAAAGGGGGAAATCCCCCCCGGGCCCCAAAGGGGGCCCTCAACCCCCAAGTAGTGCAGATGCTGCAGGAACCCGTCCCTACCCTACCCTTCATGCCAGAAAACCAGCAACCCGGGATAGAAACCTAACCCCCGAGCCACCTGGCGGACAAAGAGGGGGGCCCCGGATACCCCCAAAGCATCCCCCTTTTGGCCACCCCCCCCGGAATCAAAAGGTGGCCCCCAGAGATACACCCTTTCCCCCGAAAGATCCCCAAGGCCCCCCCCGGGAGCCCGGGAGGGATCGGGACACCCCCAGGCGACCCAGTTTCCCCGGCAAACTACACCACCCCCGAGAACCTCAACGGAAGGGGATTGGCCCACGGTCCCTTCCCCCCTACCAGGAACTAGAAACCCTTTGGGAAAAAGCTCCCAGGGTAAAAATGGGAAGGAAATAAGGGAGGGATGAGGAGGAGGGGGAAAGGGGGGAAAAAGGGGAGGATGGGGAAGAGGGGAAAGGGGAGGGAGGTTTGGGGGGAAATTAGGTTCGGCTGAGGAAAGACCAAGACCCCCAAAACCTCAGACCGAACCTTTACCGCGACAAGGAGCCCCCCTTAAAGAGGAGGATTCATCCAACTTGGTGAATTTGTAAGCAGCAAAGGAATGTTACCATGGGTCCCACTGTGACCATAATACAGGGTTTTACAGATGAATCTCACAACAGCATGGCTGTGTGTGCTCTAGCACAAGGTCCATCAAAGCCATTATGAATTAACTGCAAAATCATAATGACCAACTGCAATCATCTCATCACATGAAGATCTCTAATCCATGGCAAGTCAGTCCTAAAACTAGCAGTCGTGTATTGTTCCAGTCATGGTATTGTGCCTTTTTGTTATCTATAAAAACCTTCATTGTTGTCACAGTGGGTCCCATGCTAACACAGTGGGTTCCAATGGTGTATAGAAATAAATAGTAGTATGATTCTTATTAAGCCATCATGGTACAGAGGACTACACAATGAACTACTGGTTTACCACTGGCTATCTGTGGGTTTGAGGTCTCCTGTGTGGAGAGTTGCTTACAACTGTCTTGACAATTTTGCGAGTCACAGTATTAATGATTATTTTTTAAATGTTATTTAATGCTTGAAAATACTGCATAGGTTGTTGGTTATTGTTATAAAGATACAGTATTACTAAATAGTATTACTAGTAGACAATGTTAAGAAAGCCACTAATTTACTTTTTGTGGATAAATGCAATACAAAGATATACTTCCCTTCTTACTGGGGAACAAGTAATACATATTCAACAAGCACAATTATAAATTAAGGTGTTAACCTGGGATGAAAATGTAATAGTCGTTACTTTCAACCACCCTGGGCAACTTCCACCAAGGTGGGGTCACCCAGGAAAAAGGAAGAATATTCAACATCATTCATATAATAGCTATAAGCCTCCAAATTGATGCAGTGTAGGCACTGTACTTCCCACCTCAACGAGGTAGGCTAACCTAGCTAACTGGTTTTTCCTGAAACCCTTCATAAATGTTACTCTGCTCACACTCCAACAGTATACCAAGCCATAACAACCACTTGCCTCCACTCACTCCTATCTCTAACATGTTTATACAAGCCTTCTGGATGCTTAATCCGTAGTACCCAAAAACCTCCTTTACCTCCTACCTCCAACCCTTCCTAGAATGACCCTCCTACCCTCCACATTTAATTTATACTCCCTCATGGTCATCCTCCTCTGCCTTATCCTCTTTAAATGTCCAAATCATCTCCTCAACCATCTGGATTATATCCTTGGTAACCCCTAAACTCCATAAATCACATATTTTTTTAATTACTATTGAAAATTAGCAAAAAAAAAATGAAACAATCCAAATGAGCCCTCAGAATGCCCCCCAAATATCCTACAAAATATTATAATTTTAAATTCACAAGAATATAAATTATTATTATAAAAGCACTAAATAAGAATACGTACAGTGGACCCCCGAGTAACGAGCACCCTGGAAATCGTACAATTATGTAAGTATAATATTGTAAGTGCTTTTGTAAGTGTATTTTTGGGGGTCTGAAATGGACTAACCTACTTGACATTATTTCTTAAGGGAGTAAATTCGTTCAGTAATGGCACTTGAGCAGGCTTCTGGATTGAATTTTGCTCGTTACTTGGGGGTCTACTGTATCAATAATCTGAATGAGAAACTAACACATTTAAGTTTTTGTACAATAGATAAGAAACATTACAGCCTTATCTAAATATTGTTTTTGTTGTATACATTTTTTTTTTTTTTTAACAAGTCAGCCGTCTCCCACCGAGGCAGGGTGAACCAAAAAGAAAAAAAATCCCCCCAAAAAAATACTTTCATCATCATTCAACACTCACCTCACTCATACATAATCACTGTCTTTGCAGAGGCACTCAGATATGACAGTTTAGAATAGTCCCTCCAAACTGTCAATATCCCAGACCCCTCCTTTAAAGTGCAGGCATTGTACTTCCCATTTCCAAAACTCAAGTCTGGCTAAATCTATAATAACCGGTTTCCCTGAATCCCTTCACTAAATATTACCCTGCTCACACTCCAACAGCTCGTCAGGTCCCAAAAACCATTCATCTCCATTCATTCCTATCTAACACGCTCACACACGCTTGCTGGAAGTCCAAGCCCCTCGCCCACAAAACCTTTATTCCCTCCCTCCAACCTTTTTGAGGACGACCCCTACCCCTCCTTCCTTCCCCTACAGATTTATACGCTCTCCAAGTCATTCTACGTACTTTGATCCATTTTCTCTAAATGACCAAACCACCTCAACAACCCCTCTTCAGCCCTCTAACTAATACTTTTAGTAACTCCACACCTCCTCCTAATTTCCACACTCCGAATTCTCTACATAATATTTACACCACACATTGCCCTTAGACAGGACATCTCCACTGCCTCCAGCCGCCTCCACGCTGCAACATTTACAACTCAAGCTTCACACCCATATAAGAGTGTTGGTGCCACTATACTTTCATACATTACCTTCTTTGCCTCCATAGATAACTTTTTTTGTCACCACAGATACCTCAACGCACCACTCACCTTTTTTCCTTCATCAATTCTATGGTTAACCTCATCCTTCATAAACCCATCCGCTGACAAGTCAACTCCAAAATATCTGAAAACATTCACTTCTTCCATATAGTATATACAGTGGTCCCCCGAGTATCGTAAAAACTTCACTCCAGAAGCCTGCTCAAGTGCCATTACCGAACGAATTTACTCCCTTAAGGAAAAATGTCACGTAGGTTAGTCTATTTCAGACCCCCAAAAATACACTTCCACAAGCACTTACAATATTATACTTACATAATTATATGATTTCCGGGGTGTACGTAACTCGGGGGACCACTGTACAGTGGACCCCCGGTTATCGGCCATAATTCGTTCCAGAATGCTGTTCAAGTGCCGTTACCGAACGAATTTGTTCCCATAAGGAATAATGTAAATTAGATTAGTCATTTTAGACCCCCAAAAATACACTTACAAAAATACACTTACATAATTGTTAGAGTTTGGATCAGTACGAAATCCGGGGGTCCACTGTACTTACATAATTGTTCAAGTTCGGAGCTGTACGAAATCCGGGGGTCCACTGTATATATATACAGTGGTACCTCGACTTACGATGTTATCATCTTACGTTATATTCGATAACCGATATTTATAACGTAAGAAATTTGAATGCGACTTACGATGTTTGATTCGTCTAACGACATTCGTACCGGACGTGTCCGCTTGGCGCCCAGCTGAGCGCGCACTCCAGGGAGCGTCAGTGTGCTATTGTTTACAAGTGAGAGCGACCACCCACCCACACCCACGCATTCATACCAGTATATTGTCATTATTCCACTGTTTTTAGTGCTTGCAACTGCTAAATAAGCCACCATGGGCCCCAAGAAAGCTCCTAGTGCCAAGCCTGTGGTAAAGAATGTGCAGGGAGTGAAGCATTTATGCAGGGAGTGTAGCAGGCATGCAGGGAGTGTAGCAGGCATGCAGGGAGTGTAGCAAAGATGCAGAGAGTGTAGGGGCAGGGATGCAGGGAGTGTAGCAGGCATGCAGGGAGTGTAGCAGGCATGCAGGGAGTGTAGCAAGGATGCAGGGAGTGTAGCAAGGATGCAGGGAGTGTAGCAAGGATGCGGGGAGTGTAGCAAGGATGCAGGGAGTGTAGTAGGCATGCAGGGAGTGTAGCATTCATGCAGGAGAGCATTCATGCAGTGTAGCATTCATGCAGGGAGTGTAGCATTCATGCAGGGAGTGTAGCATTCATGCAGGGAGTGTAGCATTCATACAGGGAGTGTAGCATTCATGCAGGGAGTGTAGCATTCAAAGAAAAAAGCCAGTAACCCCAGAAAAGGACTTGGTACCTGCAGTGTTAATGGAAGGGGATTCCCCTTCCAAACACTAGCATACTACTCCACCTTCTCCCCTCCTCCACACATCAACAACTCTTCAATAAATGTAAGTGACATGTTATTGTACAATATTTACATGTGTATTTAGGTATTCTTTATTAAATTCTGTATTATTTAATGTCAAAAAGTTCTAAAAAATATTTTATTTAACTACTTTTGGAAGTCTTGGACGGATTAAATTTATTTCCATTATTTCTTATGGGGAAAATTGATTCGTCTAACGATTGTTTCGCCTTAAGATATGCCCTCTCTGACGGATTAATATCGTAAGTCGAGGTACCACTGTATATACTACAGTGGTACCCCGAGTTTCGTACTGCTCCCAACTCGAACAATTATGTAAGTGTATTATTGTAAGTGCTTTTGTAAGTGTATTTTTGGGGGTCTGAAACGGACTAATCTAATTTACATTATTCCTTATGGGAACAAATTCGTTCAGTAACGGCACTCAAACAGCCTTCTGGAACGAATAAAGTACGAAACTTGGGTTACCACTGTGTAAAGGTAGAAAGTTGAAAGTGAACAAAGATAAGAGTAAGGTGATGCGGGTATCAAACGATTTAGATAAAGAAAAATTGGATATCACATTGGAGAGAGGGAGTACAGTGGACCCTCGGTTAACGAATACCCCGGAAATCGTACAATTATGTAAGTATAATATTTTAAGTGCATGTGGAAGTGTATTTTTGGGGGTCTGAAATAGACTAACCTACGTGACATTATTTCTTAAGGAAGTAAATTCGTTCGGTAATGGCACTTGAGCAGGCTTCTGGGATGAAGTTTTTTCGTTAACCGAGGGTCCACTGTATGGAAGAAGTGAATGTTTTCAGATACACTGTATTTGGGGGTTGACTTGTCAGCAGATGGGTTTATGAAGGATGAGGTTAACCATAGAATTGATGAAGGAAAAAAGGTGAGTGGTGCGTTGAGGTATCTGTGGAGACAAAAAACGTTATCTATGGAGGCAAAGAAGGGAATGTATGAAAGTATAGTTGTACCGACAATCTTATATGGGTGTGAAGCTTGGGTTGTAAATGCTGCAGCGAGCAGCCGGCTGGAGGCAGTGGAGATGTCCTGTCTAAGTGCAATGTGTGGTGTAAATAGTATGCAGAGAATTCAGTGTGTGGAAATTAGGAAGAGGTGTGGAGTTACTAAAAGTATTAGTCAAGAGGGCTGAGGAGGGGTTGTTGAGGTGGTTTGGTCATTTAGAGAGATTGGATCAAAGTAGAATGACTTGGAGAGCATATAAATCTGTAGGGAAAGGAAGGAGGGATAGGGGTCGTCCTCGAAAAGGTTGGAGGGAGGGGGTAAAGGAGGTTTTGTGGGCGAGAGGCTTGGACTTCCAGCAAGCGTGTTAGATAGGAGTGAATGGAGACGAATAGTTTTTGGAACCTGACGAGCTGGTTAAAGTGTTGAATGATGATGAAAGTATTTTCTTTTTGGGGATTTTCTTTCTTTTTGGGTCACTCCCACCGAGGCAGGCCAGGATTCGACCCTACGAACATTGTACCGCCTCAAGAGACAACACAATATACGCGTCACCTTACCTCTGAGCCAGCGATCCTTCAAAGATCAGGCATGCAGCGTAGCTACATATTTTTTTCGTGACCCGAGGACAATCGTGGAAGTATGCACTGTATATATATTTTTAAGGCCTAACTATATTACTCAATATACGATAGTGTAAACATGTTATCAGGCTTTTATATGCATTTGAAAGTGAAAAAAAAGGCTATGATTCACTTTACAGTGGTAGCCCAGAAATTAACCTGCTGTATAAGTGGGGCCTGCCTGTATGTCTCTTAGCCATGACAATGGACATGTACATGTACAGAAGATATAGATGAAATAATAAGTGGGATTCATTAAAAATAACTAATTTCAACTTTTATAAAGAATAACAAAGTTACATTCCAAGTCAAATTTTTGACTAAACCAAAAACTGAAAAAATCCTGACAATTAACGTCACAAGATAAATGCCAAACGAAATAGTAGTAATGCTTGAATAAATGGCAACATCAACACAACTTATCCACCATTAACACACAGCTATCATGGTGGCTTAAAATGTTAATACTTAGAAATATAATGAATATTCAGTTAATATTACAAAAATAAGAGAGCTACTCAACTATACTCACCAGGGGACTGACCCCCAAACACCTCTGGTCAGTCTCCAGTGTACCACTTGAGGCAATCAAGTGAAACAGATACAATGGAGATAATGAATTAGATCTGCAAACTCACACCAGCTGTATGAACTCATCTGACTTTAATATTTTATGAAAAAAACATATTTATTAATTCACAGATAACCTGCTCTTGGGAGAGGTAACATGTCACTATATTTTGGCCTGCCATGGACCATAAGCCACAACTGAACCAGAACAGACCAAAATGTTGCCAAGATATCCTCTCATAAGTTCAGATTATTTGTGATTTGTTCCAGCCATGGTACTGTATTTATTCGATATTAATTTCATATACAGTTTTAAAAAAAAATTCTCAACTTACACGACAATGTTATCACGACCAATTAATGCATATATAAAAGCAAAAGAAGAGCGGATGAAAGAATGGGAGAGGATCTGTCAAGAAATTTTGCTGAAAACAAGAAAAAATTTTGGAGTGAGATAAACAAGGTAAGAAAGCCTAGGGAACGAATGGATTTGTCAGTTAAAAACAGAGTAGGGGAGTTAGTAGATGGGGAGCTGGAGGTATTGGGTAGATGGCGGGAATATTTTGAGGAACTTTTAAATGTCGATGAAAAGAGGGAGGCGATAATTTCATGTACTGGCCAGGGAGGTACAACATCGTTTAGGAGTGAAGAAGAGCAGGATGTGAGTGTGGGGGAGGTGCGTGAGGCATTACGTAGAATGAAAGGGGTAAAGCAGCTGGAATTGACGGAATCATGACAGAAATGTTAAAAGCAGGGGGATATAGTGCTGGAGTGGTTGGTATTTTAGTTTAATAAATGTATGAAAGAGGGAAGGTACCTAGGGATTGGCAGCGAGCATGTATAGTTCCTTTATATAAAGGGAAGGGGATAAAAGAGAGGTAAAAACTATAGGGGAATAAGTTTACTGAGTATACCAGGTAAAGTGTATGGCAGGGTTATTATTGAAAGAATTAGAGGTAAGACAGAGAGTAGGATTGCAGATGAGCAAGGAGGCTTTAGAGTGGGTAGGGGATGTGTAGATCAAGTGTTTACAGTGAAGCATATATGTGAACAGTATTTAGATAAAGGTAGAGAAGTTTTTATTGCATTTATGGATTTAGAAAAGGCATATGATAGAGTGGATAGGGGAGCAATGTGGCAAATGTTGCAAGTGTATGGAATAGGTAGTAAGTTACTGAAGGCTGTAAAGAGTTTTATGAGGATAGTGAGGCTCAGGTTAGGGTGTGTAGGAGAGAGGAGATTACTTCCGGTAAAAGTAGGTCTTAGACAGGGTTGTGTAATGTCACCATGGTTGTTTAATATATTTATAGATGGGGTTGTAAAAGAAGTAAATGCTAGGGTGTTGGGGAGAGGGGTGGGATTAAATTATGGAGAATTAAATGCAAAATGGGAGTTGACACAGTTACTTTTTGCTGATGATACTGTGCTTATGGGAGATTCTAAAGAAAAGTTGCAAAGGTTAGTGGACGAGTTTGGGAGAGTGTGTAAAGGTAGAAAGTTAAAAGTGAACATAGATAAGAGTAAGGTGATGAGGGTATCAAACGATTTAAATAAAGAAAAATTGGATATCACATTGGAGAGAGGGATTATGGAAGAAGTAAATGTTTTCAGATATTTGGGAGTTGATGTGTCAGCAGATGGGTTTATGAAGGATGAGGTTAACCATAGAAGTGATGAAGGAAAAAAGGTGAGTGGTGCATTGAGGTATCTGTGGAGACAAAAAACGTTATCCATGGAGGCAAAGAAGAGAATGTACGAAAGTATAGTGGTACCAACACTCTTATATGGGTGTGAAGCATGGGTTGCAAATGCTGCAGCGAGGAGGAGGCTGGAGGCAGTGGAGATGTCCTGTCTAAGGGCAATGTGTGGTGTAAATATTATGCAGAAAATTCGGAATGTGGAAATTAGGAGAAGGTGTGGAGTTACTAAAAGTATTTGTCAGAGGGCTGAAGAGGGTTGTTGAGGTGGTTTGGTCATTTAGAGAGAATGGATCAAAGTAGAATGACTTGGAGAGCGTATAAATCTGTAGGGGAAGGAAGGCGGGGTAGGGGTCGTCCTAGAAAAGGTTGGAGGGAAGGGGTAAAGGAGGTTTTGTGGGCGAGGGGCTTGGACTTCCAGCAAGCATGTGTGAGCGTGTTAGATAGGAGTGAATGGAGACGAATGGTTTTTGGGACATGACGATCTGTTGGAGTGTGAGCAGGGTAACATTGTGTGAAGGGATTCAGGGAAACCAGTTAATTGATTTAGTTGGACTTGAGTCCTGGAAATGGGAAGTACAATGCCTGCACTTTAAAGGAGGGGTCTGAGATAGTGACAGCTGGGAGGGACTTTTCTCAGCTGTAGTATCTGAGCTCCTCTGCAAAGACAGTGATTATGTATGAGTGTGGTGAAAGTGTTGAATGATGATGAAAGTTTTTTCTTTTTGGGGATTTTCTTTCTTTTTGGGTCACCTTGCCTCGGTGGGAGACGGCCGACTTGTTGAAAAAAAAAAAAAAAGCATGTTTTCAAAATCTTAATTATTTTACACAAAGTCTTCATTTATTAAATAAATAGCTCAGAAGAAAATATAAATTCAATAGTTTTACTATTAAAAATTCAAATAAAAGAAGAGAGATCTTCAATGTATGGAAACATGGTAATAAGCAGTGGTTCTTGTAGACGTTTTGTGACAAAAATGATGCCACCCGTTCTGCCACCTCAGTGTCTGTACGATAGAGCTAGTTGTGTATGTGTATGATGGAACTAGTTGTGAATGTGTATGATGGAACTAGTTGTGAATGTGGATGATGAAAGCAGTTTTGAATGTGGAAGATGAAAGAAGTTGTGAATGTGGATGATGGAACTAGTTGTGAATGTGTGTGGTGGAGCTAGTTGTGAATGTGCATGATGGAACAAGCTGTGAATGTGTACGGTGGAGCTAGCTGTGAATGTGTATGGTGGAACTAGAGTTGAATGTATATGGTGGAAATAGTTGTGAATGTGGAACTAGGTACAATATCATAATTATCATAATACAGAAGCACTAAACTAGCAGGGGTCACACAGTGCCTGGTGAATGAAACTTAACCAGGTCCGATCCAAGGGAGGGTAGCTCGAATGCCTCAGATTAAGAGCCTTTCATTAACATCATGGCTAAATATCACTTGGCATAAGTACAATATATGTTACAAAAAATAAAGCATACAACACTGGATATTATACATAAACAAGGAAATAAATGGCAACTAAAAACATCACAAAAAACTTAAAAGAATTTTAGATGTTTTGGTCCATCCTGATCCATTGTCAAGTCACAATTGAGCAGGAAAAGGAAGAGGAGACACAAAGAAGACCAAAGACAGGTAAAAAGAGGGAGGAAAAAAAGCAGCAGTGGTAATAGCAGTAATAGTAGTGGTGGTTATAGTAGTGGTAGTAGTAATAGTAAAATGGTAGTAACAGTACAGTGGACCCCCGGTGTTCGTCCATTTTTCGTAACAGAATGCTGGTCAAGTGCCATTACCAACCGAATTTATTCCCTTAAGAAATAATGTAAAGTAGACTAGTCCTTTTAGACCCCCAAAACTACACTTATAAAAGCATTTAAAAAAATACACTTACATAAAAGGGCGTGTTTTGAGCAGGACGAACACCGGGGGTCCACTGTAGTAGTAATGTTAGCAGTAGAAGTAATAATAGTAGTAATAATAGTAGTAGTAGAAGAATAGTAAAGTGGTAGTAGAATAGTAAAGTAATAGTAGTAGCAGTAGTAGAAACAGTAGTAGCAGTAGTAATGATAGTAGCAGTGGCTGTTAGTTGTAGTAGTAATGGTAGTAATAATGATAGCAGTAATGGTAGTAGCAGTAGTAACAGCAGCAGCAGTATTTGGAGTAGCAGCAGCAGTAGTATTAGTAGGAAAAACAGCAAAAATAATAGTAATCATAATAATAATAATGGTGTTTTACAGGGTGGAGCTACCCTGTAAAACACCTCCCAAGAACTCTCGTACAAAGATGTTTACACCTGTCTTTCGCAAAACAGTTTCGTGACTTGATCTGAACTTGGCCTTCTCACCTTTTCTCTTAATCTGTCTTTTATATTTCTTTCCCATTTACTTGCTGCTTCTTCCTTTCCTGGCATGGGTCATTAGGCCTACTGCAGTGCTTCCCTTTCCTCAATGATGTGTGTTAGTGTGTGAAGTTACCTGCTTCTCTAACCCCTTCAAATGTATTGTAACCTTCATTATTACTTCAACTGGTATTATCTTTACTTTTATTACTACTACTACAACAACCACTGCTACCATTACTACTACTACTACCACTACAACCACTGCTACCATTACCACTATCACCATTACTACTACTACTACTACCACCACTGGGTCCTTTTTACCTCTTTTTGCCTTCTAGTCTTCTCTGCCTTTTTTTTTTTAAGTCAGTTGAGACTTGACAATGGTCCAGAACTAGCCAAAACATTATCCAAGCTTTCTTCTCTAAGTGCAGATTATTTGTGAACTGTTCACGCCATACCAGTAATATTGTAACTTTTATTCTTCAGCAACTGAAAAACCTTTTACAACTTAAATTATTTTCTACGTACTTTCTAAAACAATTATGTTACAGTACAGTACAAACCCTCAGATTCAGGGCCTTCCAAATTTACATGCATGTTCAATGAATAATTACAATAACTTTCATTCACAATATTTATTTTCTTTGATGCCCACTTATATTTTAGCTTAGCACAGACCCCTAAATCATAAGATTTAGGTCTAAATGTGCCGAGTTTTTTATGAACATTCTTATGAATGTCAGTGCTACCCAGATTAGGGCAACATTTGAAGAAACACTGTCTCTGAAACACAGCATAAGCTCAAAGCTGCAACAAAATTTACTGAACATACTTCCATGGGGAAGTGGAACAGAATTCTTCCTCCGTAAGCCATGCGTGTCGTAAGAGGCGACTAAAATGCCAGGAGCAAGGGGCTAGTAACCCCTTCTCCTGTATATATTACTAAATGTAAAAGGAGAAACTTTCGTTTTTCCTTTTGGGCCATCCCGCTTCGGTGGGAAATGGCCGATGTGTTGAAAGAAAGAAAGACTTCAGTGGTACTGGTAGACTACCTGTACTGAGTTCACACGAACATAAGGGTACCCATCTCTCATGAATTTGGTTGTTTGATTGTACAGGATTTGAAAAATCCTGGTTTAGAAGCCAAATTAGGAGAATTTATTGGTAGAAGTTTATCTCTCAAGTTATTTTTAAATTTGAAGCTAAATCATTAGTGGAATATAAAGGGAAACAATGGCTAAGAGGAGGCAATGTATAGTGTGGGAAAGATGGTGTATAAGAGTGGGTAGGAGAGGTGTAGTGGAGCATAGTGAATTGTAAAGAATTCAAAACTAGCTCACAAAGTAGATGAAGCTATGTACAAATAACCTACACAAAAGAGAAAGAAACATGAGGACATTTCAGTCCAATTTGGACCATTAACTAGTCACATTAAGACAGAAATGTAAGGGAGCCAGTATGTACACACGAGGAGGACAGTGACAGGAGAGAGAGAGATGTTAGTGTGTGACTAGTTAAAGGTCCACGTCGGACCGAAGCATCGTCATAAGTTTCTTTTAACTTGCTGTCTTCATATTTCGCTTCACCACCTCCCAGTTACTCTTCTTCATACATCACTTAACATGGTCTCTGTTTCAAAATTGTTATTTTTTAAGGAATCGCTTATTACATGATAGTGTGTATTGCAATCAACCAACAGAGGATCATGTCACAACCATACTCTACACAGAATAACCCACGTGAGCTCAACGCTTCACGTATAGTTGTAGTTCACAGCAAAATGGCATCTACCGTTCATATTTCAAAATCAAGTTACATTCTGCAGTTTTGCTACTTCTCATGCTCACACTCACAAAATATATTACACAACTTAGAATACTCATTCAGCAGGCCCATAGCTAGACAGGAAGTATTGTATAAGACCATTGCCCTTTCAGAAGCTGCAAACAACAATAAACAAAAAAGATAGCATATTCTAAGCATAAATTCACAAAAGACATTATTTCAATCTTAACATATTAAAACATCCACCACAAAACTTGAATTGTTAAAATATGCAGGAAACAAGCATAAAAAGCATTTAAATACCAGAACACAGTACATATCTGTTAAATTCTCCTGAAGAAGGCTCGTTGGACCCTATTTGTGAGTGATATAGTTATTCCCAAGTGAAGAAAAATAAAAGTCACAATACCGTGGATGGAACAATTTTAAATAACCTGCACTTAAGAGTGGAAAGCTCCGATGACATATTGGTCCGTCGTGGAGCATTTCCGCCACATCCTCTTACGTCTGCTTATGGCACGTGGTGGATTAATATGAGGGCAAAGAGGGGCAGGTGCCCCAGGGGACCCTGTATGTGAAGGGGATGGCCCCAAGGCTCCATTCCATATACAAAATCTCTCTAATGGAACAAAAGAAATGTCAATTTTAATTTCAAATTAATCTGTGTAATTTCATTATACAGTATTGTAAGTATAATTAATTTATAAGCATGAATTGATTTTAAGTATATTACATATATGGTATAAGTGTTGCCCCAGGGGCAAAACATATACAGTATATGTGCTGCCCCAGGGGCCCCAAACATACAATATAAGTGTTGCCCAAAGGGCCCCACATACACAGTATGTGTTGCCCCAGGAGCCCCACACATACAATATAAGTATTGCCCAAGGAGCCCCACATGTACAGTATAAATGTCACCCCAGAGGCCCCATTCGCTCTTAATTCACCACTGGTTATTACACTTAAAAAACACTCGCAACAACAATCCTGTGTATGGACCTGCTTAAGGTACAATTCCACTTCATTTCTCCCATATCTTAACCCCCGTCTTCTAATAACATGTTAATTTTACCACTATAATCTACCTTGTCCATAATTACTATCGCATTTACTTTGTCTGTTTCGTAAGGTGAAGTCTAGGATCTTTCCTTAATTCCTGGTATAACTTAAATCTTTGAGGATAATTGTGTTATACCATGAATTAAGGAAAGATCCTGGACTTCACCTTACAAAAGCAGACAAAGCAAATGCGATAGTAATTATGGACAAGGTAGATTATAGTGGAAAAATGAACTTGTTATTAGAAGGCAGGTACTTACGTGCCTCTTAAACTGTGTAGAAAATAACTTTCCCAATTGATATGATGATGGCATAACAGTGCAGTTACCGGTTACTTTACAAGTATAAATACAACCAAACTGATATTACTATAATGTCTGACAGTAAAACACGATTACCTTAATATTCCATAGGCGTAATTCTCTTAACCATAAAAAAAAAAATGAAAAATGTAGTAATTTCATCAGCCCCTCCAAAAAAATTATAAACTGAGTTACACATTTTTTCTAATTAATTTTAGAATGAAAATCCTAGAAACAAGGCCAATTTTAATTAAAGCTGTAATTTAAATTTTACATTTTCTTAATTTAAATTTTACATTTCATTAATTTAAATTTTACATTTCATTAATTTAAATTTTACATTTCATTAATTTAAATTTTACATTTCATTAATTTAAATTTTACATTTCATTAATTTAAATTTTACATTTCATTAATTTAAATTTTACATTCATTAAGATTTTAACGAAAGTATAGGTCTTTAGTGCACTTCGCATTAGCCAATGATAATTGTCTTACTTGGTAAAACACTATTTTTTGTAGGTACTGACCCATATAAAGGCACTGAATTTCATTAATGCCGTGTACCCACTTTATCAGACATTTTTAATAGACTGTTTTAAGGTCAACTACACATTCTTATTTTCACTACATCTCAAGTAACAGAGAATGGTAAAAAAATTATTTACTAGTCATGTCCAATGCATTGCACACATTGAAAAGGAAGATTAATATATCTGAAGAAAATTTTCACTATTGCTGTGCCTTCACCATGAACAACAAATGTACTGTACTGAGACACTGACTTTTCCCAAACTGTGCCAAGCAAAAATAAACTTGCTGCCCATCTAAAACACACTGAATTTTCTCTAAAAATAAATGAAATCTTTATTTATTAGTGCACATTATGCTACCATCTGCACCAGATATTCACTGGCTTGGACAACCACACTTATCAAAACAATCTTGCTTAGTTAAACTTTAAAGTCATTTAACACTTAACTTCCACACTTAAAAAATTAACCCCCTAGCTGCCTCTCTTCAACTCCATTGTAATATAAACTTGAGCAATGTCTATAGGAATATTTTTAGAGTGACAGTGAATTTAGGTCAAACTCAAGTGATCCATCAGGACAAGCTGAGCCTGAGTCTAATAAAGAAAATACAGGTGCTCCTTGATTTACAATGGGATTATATTTCCACAAACCATCATGAAAAAATATCGTAAGTCGAATATGGATAGTATATGCTAAATAAGTAAACAAATAACAACTATGACTCACAAAATCGTAATGACACGATTGCAAACAAACCATACCACAGGCGGGGATAGAACCACAATCAGAGCTATAAAACTCCAGACTGACGCGCTAGCCACTGGGCCAGCTGGCTACAAGATTCGTCCAACTAGGTATATTTATACCTACTATCGCTGAATAAGTAATGAACAAATAATTACTGTAACTAAATATCAGTACTGAAAAGTAAATAAACATATACAGTATAAGCTACGGACTTGCCGCCTTCATGCTGGGTAATTATCTCAAGTTTCATCTCCAAAGTAATTGCTTTTGCACCATCATGAGAACGTGTATTTTCTTGAGTATTAGTTGGGCATCTCAAGAGTGAACCAGGAAATTATATTCCTTTTTTTAACTTGGGACATTATTTTTAGCAAAGAAACAATGATTTAATTAGTGAATCTGTCAGGAACATGTAGTGAACCTGTGTCAGGAACGTGTCATGAATCTCCCAGGAACGTGTTGTGAACCTGTCAGGAACATGTAGTGAACCTGTGTCAGGAACATGTTGTGAATCTGTGTCAGGAACATGTCATGAATCTGTCAGGAACATGTTGTGAACCTGTGTCAGGAACATGTAGTGAACCTGTCAGGAACATGTCGTGAACCTGTGTCAGGAACATGTCGTGAATCTGTCAGGAGCACGTCGTGAACCTGTGCCAGGAACATGTGAATATGTGCCAGGAACATGTGAACCTGTGTCAGGAATATGTGAACCTGTGTCAGGAACATGTGAACCTGTGTCAGGAACATGTCATGAATCTGTCAGGAACACGTCGTGAACCTGTGCCAGGAACACGTGAACCTGTGCCAGGAACACGTGAACCTGTGTCAGGAACATGTGAACCTGTGTCAAGTGTGCGCAGTAATATAACTGAATAATATACACCATAAGAATAAAATACACATTTATGAAAATTTCTTAAACTGTGCAGTGAAACCCTGTGCCTAATTAATAATCATTCATTATATAATATTGGACATACAACAGTATAAGAAATGTACAGCTAAGGGGTTAAAGAGCTACAGAAATTTATTTCACTACCACTAGCTACTTTTCCATTTGCTGTTTAAACTACTTTAAAATCAACTAATAAACTTTCGTAAGCCATATTACCAAGAGTTCCACTAGCATCTGCAATATTAATTTTTAGTCATTGAAATATTGTCCCATTTCTGCAACCAAAGATGCTTATTTTACTACTGAGTGTCACCAATTTCTTCTTCTAGGTCTTCAATTTGCTGTATAACCTCATCTTTCTTTTTCACTTTTTCCAGTTGTTCGCGTTCTGGATTTTTTAGTTCACCATTTGCAATCTGCTTCTCCAGCTTCTCAATGTCGCGCAGTTTCTTCTTTAGATTACGTAATCGCTTGGCAGGGTCAGAAGTTGATGGCTGTTTCCCTCCTGAAGCAAAAAGCAAAGAATTATAATACAGTAGGACTCCCGTATCCGCAGGGATACGTTCCAAGGACCTGCCATGGAAACCGCGGATAGTAGCAAACCTATATAAGTCCTATACATACCTATTATAAATTGTAATTGTAATCATGGGGGAGCACTAAACCCATAGGATTATACAATGCATGACCTATTATAAAGTTTAACTGATAAATTATACACAATAAGTGGAGAATTATCACCTTTTCACTGATGGGAAGCACTTCACGGCTTCTCTTAGGCTTTGAAGAACTGCCAGCTTCTCTACTTTTGCGCTTTGGGGCCATTATTTTGCAAAATTAAGAGGTATTTTTGGACCACAGTAAACCATGGATAACTGAAACCATGAATACACTTTTACAAATCCTTAAAAATGTACATAAAACCACTAATAATGTTAGTTACCTGTGACTGTATTGGAAATGTGTGTGTTTTCCAAATCTCTGGTTATTTCCATGTCTGCTGCTGCAGCTTTCTTTTTGGCTGCTGCTGCTTTCTTTTTCTGTGACTTGGACATGCCTACCAAAAAAAAAAAAAACTTAAAGTATTGTTTTAAATAAACCAATACAACTGCATTAGTAATTCACATTACATTACCTCATAAACAAAATTTTTACTGAAGAAAGATTCATGTGATGAGGGGTTAATGCAAGGCAATAGCATGTTGCACTTACAAATATTATTATATTTATTGAAAGTGGTAAAGATGTTAGATGTCAGGGTTTAAAGGAGGATAATAAGAAAGTGAACATCTGATGAGAGGTGAAGAAGAGGGCTTGAAGAATGGAACTTGCTTTGCTGTACTCCATGATGAAAGTATAGCAGTCAGTGAGAAGAAAGGTACAACTAACCCCTCTTCTAACAAAGATATACGTACTCGTTATCGTAGACTCCCAAATTAGATGAATAGACAGAGCATTCTGTTGAAGGGACAGGAACGTGAGAGAGGGTGTATTTTCTAAGAGCTGGAATATAGTAGATATAGTTAGGTACCAAAGTATTGGCAGAGAGCATGCATAGTTCCCTTGTATAAGAAAAAAGGGAACAAGAGAGAATGTAAACATTATAGAAAGATAAGCCAGTTGAGTACACCAGGTAAAAGAAGGAAATTTAAAGTGAACGTAGAAAAAGGGCAAGATAATTAGGATAATAAAAAGTCTAGGAAATGATAGACTGAATATCAGTTTGGAGGGAGGGAGAATGGAGGAAGTGGATGTATTTAGATATTTGGGAATGGACATATCAACAGATGAATCTATGAAAACTGAAGCAAACCACAGCACAGATAAAAGGAAGGGAGGAAAGGTGGTGTGGTGCAGAGGCAAAAAATAAAAAAAAGAAGAGAATGTTCTAGAGTACAGTGGTACCAATACTATTATATGGATGTGAGACATGGGTTTTGAATGCTGCAGTGAAAAGGAGGCTGGATGCAGTGGAGATGTCATGTTTGCGAGCCATGTGTGTTGTGAATATCATGCAGAGAATTCACAACACAAAGTAAAAGGCAATGTGGGGTGACCCAGGGTACAATTCAGAGGGCTAAGGAGGGGTTGTTGAGGTGGTTTGGGCATATAGAGAGAATATAAATAACAAGTTGTAAATCTTTCTTCTTTCAACACGTCGGCCATTTCCCACCAAGGCAGGGTGGCCCAAAAGGAAAAACAAAAGTTTCTCCTTTTACATTTAGTAATACAGTGGTACCTCGACTTACGATGGTCCCCAAACTCACCCTTTTATGTAAGTTTATTTTTTTAAATGCTTTTGTAAGTGTAATTTTGGGGGTCTAAAAGGACTAGTCTATTTTACAACATTTCTTAAGGAGATAAATTCGTTTGGTAATGGCACTTGAACAGCATTCTGGAATGAAAAAATATCGTAAGTCGAGGTACCACTGTATATACAGGAGAAGGGGTTACTAGCCCCTTGCTCCTGGCATTTTAGTCGCCTCTTACGACACGCATGGCTTACGGAGGAAGAATTCTGTTCCACTTCCCCATGGAGCTAAGTTGTAAATGTCTAACAAAAACAGGACTAACAGCAATAGATTTATGTTGGACAAATTTAGATTTAGAAAGAACAAAAAGGCACAATACCATAACAGGAACAATACACAAATAACCCGCACACAGGAGAAAGAAGCTTATGATGACGTTTCAATCCAACTCAGACCATTTACAATTCACACTTTCATGTGTTAATGTGACTTGTAAATGGTTCAAGTTGGGCTGAAACATTGTCACAAGCTTCTTTCTTCTGTGCGGGTTATCTGTGTATTAGATTTAGAAAGGATATAAGAAAGTACTGGTTCAGAAAAAGAGCTGTGGATGAGTGAAATAAACTCCTGGGTAGCATCAATGAAGCAAGAAACTTTGAGGAGCTTTAAAAATAGGTTGGACAGGTACATGAGTTGGTGTGGATTTGTGTGGTTTAAATCTTCCTGGCATGGGCCAGTAGGCCTGCTGCAGTGCTCCACTATTCTCATGCTTCCATGTTCTTAATTATATATGAATTGAAACAATGATAAAGCTTATAATTAACTCCCAGCAGACAATTTACTTTTGTTGAAGAGAAGATATTTAACAAAGACATAATTATTATATATAACACACTCTTGCATTAATAATTTCTCTTAAAATAATACGCATTATAACTATTAATATTCTGCATTACTAAGTATTCTAAGCAACTTCTGAAATAGCCATTACAGTAAAAGGATGGGGCAAAGACATCAGCTGTATTACTAAAACTTCAGACATCTAAGTTCTGAATTCAAGTGATCTGTGGAAATTATATTCCATACGTACATACAGTGGTCCCTTGGGTTTCAATTTTAATCCGTTCCAGATGGATCAACTAAAACGAAAATCGGCAAAACCAAAACTATTTTCCCCATAAGAAATAATGGAAATTCAATTAATCCGTTCCAGAAACCCAGAAGTTTGGAAAAAAAAATTTGGGGGGCCTTAAAGATAGATTTACATGCACAAATGAATGAACTGAATGTGGCACTTACCTTTATTGAAGACTGATGTTGCTGGATGGAAGAGATGGAGGAGGGGAGAGGGAAGAGACCCTAATTTTTGGAAGGGGAATCCCCCTCCATAAGGACTCTAGGTACCAAGTCCTCATCTGGGGTCACTTCCCTTCTTTGTCTTTTAATCCCACTAGGACCAGCTTGAGAGTCACTGCACACCTGTGGCACTAAATATCTGTCCAGAGAGCTCTGTGTCTGGCATCTCTTTAAAATGTCCCTAAAATGTGATAAGAGATTGTCATTGTACATGTTGCCTAGACGGATTGCAACATCTTTGTCAGGGTGATGTTCCTCCACAAATGAATGCACCCTACTCCACATTGAACAAATCTCCTTAATCTCTGAAGAAGGCACCTTACATCTCTCTTCCTACACTGAAGCAATTTCCTGAGTTGTGGTTTGATGGTGTTGCAGCTCAAGCTCTTGCAGCTCTTCAGTGGTTAGATCTTCATTGTGGTCCTCCACCAACTCTTCCACATCCTGGCTACTCACATCCAACCCCATGCAATTCCCCAATGCCACAATACTTTCCACAACTTCCATAGGGTCCTCAGGGCCAGCCCCAAAATCCCTCTCTGGGACACAGTCTGGCCACAACTTTCTCCAAGCAGAGTTCAAAGTCCTGGAAGTCACTCCCTGCCAAGCTTTATCTATAAGGCCTATGCAATGGAAGATATTGAAGTGATCCTTCCAGAACTCTCTTAGGGTCAATTCAGAGTCATTGGTCATATTAAAGCACCTTTCAAACATTGCTTTGGTGTACAGTTTTTTGAAGTTTGCAATGACCTGCTGGTCCATGGGCTGGATGAGAGGAGTGGTGTTAGCAGGCAAGAACTTCATTGTTACAAATGTGAAAGCCTTAGACATTTGGTCTTCCAAGTCTTTAGGATGACCAGGAGCATTGTCCATTACCAGGAGGTACTTAAGTGGCAATTTATTCTCCAATAGATATTTCTTCACACTGGGGCAAAACACTTGATTAAACCATTCCAGGAAAATTTCCCTAGTGACCCATGCCTTAGCATTAGACTTCCAAAACACACACAATTTACTCTTGTCAACACTGTATTTCTTGAACACTCTGGGATTTTCTGAGTGATACACCAGTAAAGGCTTCACTTTGAAATCCCCACTAGCATTACCACACAACATTAGAGTTAGCCTGTCTTTCATAGGCTTGTGTCCTCGCATTGCCTTTTCCTCCTGCGTGATGTAGGTCCTCCTTGGCATTTTCTTCCAAAAGAGGCCTGTTTCATCACAATTAAACATTTGTTGGGGTTTAAATTCTTCTGCCTCTACATATTCTTTAAAGTCACGCACAAATTTTTCAGCCCCATGTTTATCTGAACTGGCACCCTCACCATGCCTTACAACACTGTGTATGCCACTTCGCTTCTTGAAGTTTTCGAACCAGCCTTTGCTGGCCTTAAATTCATCAACATCAACACTGGTTTCAGTCATTTTCTTGACAAGATTGGCATGCAACTGCCTTGCTTTTTCACGTATGATGGATTGCACAACACTATCACCCGCTAGCAGTTTTTGGTTTATCCACAACAACAACAATTTCTCCATATTTTCAATTGTTTGTGATCTCGTTTCGTTATCATATTCACCCCTTTTGCAACATTAGCTTCCGTGATTTCTTTTCACTTCGCCACAATGGAACTGACGGTTGATGGGTTTTTCTTGTATATCCTGGCGAGCTCGGCAATATGTACACCACTATCATATTTTTCTATTATTTCTTTCTTCAGTTCTATTGTGTTCCTCACTTTCTTTACCAAAGAACTGGCACTAGGAGCTTTCTTTGGGCCCATGGTAGCTTATTTAGTAGTCACACACAATAATCAAGGGCCAAAAACAATGAATTGTTAATAAATGTTTTGTATGAACTCCTGGGGTGATGTTCACTCAAGCATAAACAATGCTAAACTGCGTGACAATGTGCGTGGCGGTCTATGGCCTTTGTATGTGCGCGGCACTGGTGGACAGGTTCCATACCATCGGCGAAAACTGAGACAATTTTTCCACGAAAAAAGTGAGCAAAAACCAAAATCGGCGAAAACTGGGACAATCGAAAACCAAGGGATGACTGTACTTGCCAAATAAGAGATAACTTTCCATTCTACTCATGACTATATCTTCTACTATATTGTTTCTTAAGTCTACTTTCAGCAATCCTCTCCAATGTCATTCCATCTTGCAATTACAGTTTGTAAACAGAAAAACCAATGAAAATGTCATGGACCAATTGTTGTTTTGCGCCTTTATGTGAAACATTGAGGACGACAACTGTACTACTCGAGGACCACATGTATCCCGGCTCTAGGCCCAGTCTATAATATTAGGTAAATGGACACTTGCAACTAATGTGATGTTTTATTGTGGCAACGTTTTGCTCTCCAGGAGCTTTGTCAAGTTGTAATGATTTGATAAAGCTACTGGAGAGCGAAACGTTGCCAAAATAAAATGTCACATTATTTGCTTGAGCCCATGCGTGTCGTAAGAGGCGACTAAAATGCCTGGAGCAAGGGGTTAGTAACCCCCTCTCCTGTATACATTACTAAAGTTAAGAAGAGAAACTTTAGTTTTTCTTTGTGGGTCACCCTGCCTCGGTGGGATACAGCCGGTTCGTTGAAAGAAGAAGTTGCATGTGTCCATTTACCTAATATTTTGTGGGTAGTTCTACCATTATTACCAGTCTACAATACCTACCATGTTTCGCCGGAAGTGCTAAGCCCGGGATGCCCACATCGTTCATTTGCTGCCGAGCTTTCACAGCAGCAACATCAGCCGGTGCAAGACCTACTGGTAAGTCCGGCTTATTTTTTGCCCACTGCTTCCCTTTACTTTCATACCTGAAATATGTAGAAAGATTTATAATTTATAAATAGTACAGTAGGAGCCACATATCCACGGGAAATACGTTCCAAGACCTATCATGGATACCCGAAACTGGGGATAGTAGCGAACCCTATATTTAAGTAATTTTTCGTTTACATACATACCTATGATAAAGTTTAATTGATAAATTACACACAATAAGTCGAGAATTAGCACCTTTTTACTGATGGGAAGAATGTCACGACTTCTCTTAGGCTTTGAAGAACTGACACCATCACTACTTTTACACTATGGTGTCATTATTAAACAAAATTATGGGTTATTTTCAGGCCAGGGTAAACCACAGATAACTGAAACCGTTGAGCACAAGAGACTTACAAGGGCATTTCTTCCTGTGGCACGTAACCATCTTTTACGCGTCTTGCTTTCCTCCATGTTCCATCAGGACGTTGTGATGCTGGGATGAAGCACTGTCCTGCAAAGTAATGTCAGAATAATATGTAGCAGGACATGTATATATACTGTGCTGCATGTAATGGGTCATCAAACATAACAGAAGTGATATAAAACATTGAGCAATAATTTATTTTAAAATATCATCCATCTCCTTCCAAGGAATAGTAACCCAAACACATCCATCGTCATTCATTCATTTAGTAGTCTTGCTAGAAGTGGACATACATCACTATTCAAACAAACCTCTGAACTTTTAATATCCCCAACCCCTCTTTCAAAGTGCAAGCAATGTACTTCCCACCCCCAGGACTCAAGTTCAGATAACCAATTTTCCCTGAATCCCTTCATAAATGTTACTTTGCTCACCCCAACAACACATCAAATCAAACCATAAAAACCATTTGCTCTAATCTAACACATACAAACACACACTTGGTGTAAGCTCAAGCCATTACTACTCAAAACCTCCTTCACCCTTCCCTCCAAACCTTCCACCCTAGATTTATACACCTATGTTATCCTATCTTGCTCCATCCTTCCTAAATGACTAACAACTCCTCTGCTCTTTGAAGTAAATGTTTCATAGCCCTATACCATCTTCTAATTTCTGTGCTCCTAATTTTCTGCATAATATTCCCACCACACATTACTCTCCAACATATCTGCACTGCCACTATTCTTCTCACTGTAATGTTCAGAGACTGCCTCACACCCGTCAAAAGAGGATCGGTACCACAATACTCTGGTACATTTTCTTTTATGCCTCCACAAACTTCTCTCTTTCTTCCCATAAATATCTCAACACAACCTATTCTATGATTCACCTCATCCCTAGACACCAACTCATCTGTCAGCTCTCTAAGCTTCTTTATACTATAGTGTGATTTTTGTATATGCCTGACTTCCTTTTTAAGGTTAAGGAGTCCTCAACTAATGAGTTGCACTCCTGGTGTTATAACTCACGAACAAGTTATCTGGACAAATTTTCCTGTAGAAAACATTAGCATAAGAGAATACAGAAGCACTGGCCAAACCACTACTGGTACCTAAAATCTAAAAAATGTTAAATCAATGGATACAGGGCGATTTAGGATAGTTGCATGTCACATTTGTTCGTACCTGTGGATCAACATTCTTCAAAGACACATTTTTTAGTATATCTCCCACCTCATTTATATATACAGATGACTGCAATTCAAACATTCTTGGGTTGGGGACAGCCAACATATTTCAATCAAGAAAATCATACTAATTGGGTATAGTTTTTCCTTCACATTTCTTTTAGGTACTCATTCAGTCTAACCTTTTGGAATTTTTGGGATACTATACCAATAAAATATTTAGATACTAAAATTTCACACAGTTCCATGGTATACTTTATTTCAGTTTTTAGTATGAAAATTCTCCTCTACATGTCAGTTAAGTAAGCCGGTAAATGATAAAAACCTCTTACAATGCAGAGTGTAAACGACATGCAGAGATTGTAAATGAATTAAATAACTATGGTTAGTTTGCTTGTGTATTGTAAAACATATTAAGTTAGGTAAACAACTGCCTCCCAGTTAAAGGTCAGAAAATAAAATAAAGAGAACAGTATCAAATGCAAACAGAGCAAACTCGCCTTCCAAGCGAGAGGTCTCGGACTCGAGTCCCTGGCTGGGGGTCTCACTTTGCTCATCCAGCTGCGGCTGGTGATCTGGATGTGATAAATCGACTGGAACATCATGTTCTGGGGACAAAATATTATGGTTAGGCTTTAAAATGAGCAGAGATGAGCTCTTAGCCGGCAAAACATACATGAATAGAAATCACCATTTCTATCCCTCTAACCTCCCAGTGTTAAATGTTTTATGCAATGCAAACTGTGTGTTTGATTACTCACAGTCTCTAAAAAACAAAAACAAAAAAAGTCATATGACCAGACACTGATGTTTTGCATTTTCTAGGTTTAATAATAAAAATCATTAGTACACACACAAAACCCCCACATATAAAAAAGAGAGGAGCTTACGACGACGTTTCGGTCCGACTTGAACCATTTACAAAGTCACACTAACACAAAGGACAGGTAGAAGGGGTATTTATAGGCAGGCAGACAGGGAAGGGCACAAGAAAGTGGTGGAGGGGTAATAATGGAGGTAGTAGTGGTAGTAGTAGTAGTGGAGTCAGTCATATTCTAGGAAAGGAGCACTGCAATGAAGCTCTATTTCTTGCTCCTCCTGTCCTCTTCAGTACTTTGGAGAGACTGGCCGATCTCTTTCTGACAGACTTAGGGAGCACAAAAATAGTGTTAGGCTTGCCGACACTAATAATGCTCTTTTCTGTCATGTCAGAGATCATAAGTCATCCTATTGATTAGTCTTCTGCTAAAACTGTCTACCCTACGTCCAACTTTCACAATCGCCGTCTGGTTGAATCCTCCCTTATACACAATTTTCCCTGTATGAATCTTAGCCCTGGCTTTGTCTCTGTAGATGCTTTCCTCTCCCATTACATTGTTAAATGCTCCAAACTTCAGAACACCCATGACTTAACCTGATTCCTTCCCCTTCTATCTCTTCCCCCTTCTCCTCTTTCTCCTTTCTCCTCTGGGTTTTCTTTCTTTACTTTATTTTCATTTTTCCCCCTCTGTGTTCTTGTCCTTACCCTATGCGGGCCGCCAGCTTCATTGCAGTGCTCCTTTCCTAGAATATGACTGACTCCACTACTACTACTACTACTACCTCCATTATTACCCCTCCACCACTTTCTTGTGCCCTTCCCTGTCTGCCTGCCTATAAATACCCCTTCTACCTGTCCTTTGTGTTAGTGTGACTTTGTAAATGGTCCAAGTCGGACCGAAACGTCGTCGTAAGCTCCTCTCTTTTTTATATGTGCGGGTTGTGTGTGTATTGTTCCAGTCACGGTATTGTGCCTTTTTTGTTATTTAAAAATCATTAGTGTTTGTGTATTTTATTCATCCTTTTTGAAACTTTGTTTTAGGGGGCAAATAATTTGTTGTTGTGGAAACTTTACTTTGGTGTGTGGATGTGTGTGTACTGTACATACAGTATTCCTGCTACCTATCTGTAACTACAGTTGCACAGCTATGCTTATGGTGTCCCAATCTTTCAGAATTTAAGTGTGCTCGTAGTGTCCCATCTTTAGTAGTTGATCTTTATACACTCATGGTGTCCCATCTTCAGTATCTGATTTAGTATGTATGCTCATGGTATCCCATCTTCAATATTTAATCTATATATGCTCATGGAGTCCCATCTTTAGTATTTAGTCAATCATATAGGTTTATTAATTTTCCAATTGTACTAGAACTTACTCTGGCATAATGAATGCCATTGTTGTGCCATTATCTTCATTTCCAGTTCTTCTACTAAGGATTGTTGTACAACTCTGTGTGTGCATACATATATAATGAACTGTACTCTATTAACTATTATTCTAAGCAAATTTACACTTTTCTCTTGCAAAACATTTCCATTTTTCCCAGGAAAGTGGCTCATCACTCCAGGCAGAAACTGCTGTACACTAACAATTACGTGTTTTGAACATGTAAACTGGAACTAATGTTATTGTACCAGAATTATAGTTGAAATGCAAATAACACCAAATACTGAAATAAAACACAGTATGGGTCTCACGTGTGAAATTTTTGCTCATGAATGAATAATAATAATAATGAGAGGCTTCAGTAAACCTAAATTATATCCTCATTTCTTCTGTATAACCCTAAGGCTACATAAGAGACAATCCTTGTGATACGGGTCTTATTTTTGTGTATAACAGATGTTACTAAAGTTTCATGGCACTGTAATGGTTGAAAAAATGGATGGGAATTAATTATGGAAGTGGCTATTCACGGGGTAGCGACCAATTTGTTAACCCATTAACTGTCCAAACGTATATATACGTTTTTACTGCTAGCGCTCCGACCTTGATTTTCCCCATAAGAAAGCATGTAAAAAAAACGTATATATACGTTCGGAGCGGTAGCGGTAAAAACGTATATATACGTTTGGACAGTTAATGGGTTAAAGGCTAGTCAGGTAGCAGACAGCTGACTGGTAAGGTCTGGTTACATAAACCTAAAAAAAAAAAAAATATTAAGTCACAACTAATGAAATTGAAAGTAAACAAACACGGCACGTTTGGTAACACAATTCAATATTCGTTTATATTATGCCAACTGACTGCCAGTTAAATAGCCTAGGTCATTAGTTATTACTTCTATATTAATATAAAGTACCATTTAACTCATATTATTATTATATTGGGGGGAAGTGGGTCAAGCAGGCTGTTATGGATATGTGGAACAGTGCACTGCCAGCAGCAACAACCTAGTTGACCAAGCACAGCAACAACCTAGTTGATCAAGTAAGTACCAGACAAGCCTGGACAGGGGTGGGTTACAGTAAGAACCAGGTGCTGTATATCATACAGCACATGGGAAATGATAGTCAAGACTGATCCTAGGAAAAGAGTAGCTCCAATTCCTTTAATCAAGAGCCCTTCATTAACATGAAAAGGATGAATGGAAGAAATACCTGCCTAACCATATTTAACCTAACAAACCTAAGCCTAACCTAAATTCACTCACCTGAAAACAGTAAAAAATATGCCAATATATTTCTGAAACCATCAAAATTGTTAAATTCAGCATAATGAAGTCATGGGAGCAATTAAACTTTACCATCCTTCAACTGTAACCATAACAATAAGAGTTGGTAGCTAATTACATTGTACAGTGATACTTCGCATATCTGGCCTGCCATTATCCAAACCTCACCAATATCCGAACAGGCCCTGGGAAAGGGCAAAATTCAAAAATTATTACCGAAACATCCAAACAGCCGTTAAGATATGGCAGAAGTTGAATCAAACTTGGCGTGCACTTTAGAGTACCGGTTAGCCACTAGGAGCCACTCTGCTGCGAGAGCAAGTGTATAACACAAGACGAAACCAGATTATATTTTCGATCCATTCCGAAAAATACACTTGTGAGCAATGAGGAGAAAACAGTGCCTGGTCACAAGATGTGTAAAGCACACGTCTGTGATGTGTTGTGCTAATGCAATGAGGTCACATAAGCTGAAACCTGTTGTTGTTGGCAAGGCAAAACAGCCTTGGTGCTTGCGGGGTTGTATGGATGGTTTTTCAACTCTGCAGTGCCTGAGATCACCCGCTACCAGACCGAGACCCTGAAAATAAGCCGAGACCGCGTTAAGGCTCTCTTCCTCCTTGACAATGCTCCTGCACATCCCCACGTGTCTGAACTGGTTCCTCATCATGGTCGTATCAGAGTTATGTTCTTGCCACCGAATACCACATTACTCATCCAACCCATGAAAAGTTATGGTCTTGTGGTCCATGAAATCCGGGAGACTGTTATTCGAGCCCAGAGTGTCTGGTCCCACCGCCAGACAACGTTGGACTCAATTTTTAAACCTACAACGCCATTGCCAATGGTGTTATGACAGTTTACGGATGGTGATATGACGGTACGGATGCACATTTTTCCCCCCTCACGTATCCAGAAACTCCGTGTTTCCGAACCAGTTTCGGCCCATATAGTTTGGATACGAGAGGTATCACTGTATTTAACACAGGTTTGCTGTATTTCAAACCACTGCAACCCTAAATATATATATACTGTAGTCTCACCAATTATCATGTTAGCACCATAGTTCTTATATCCATTACAGAACTTAGTTTTTGACTAATTTTGTAAATTTCCTGAGGCTAATCATGGAGCAGGATCTATGTAATGTAGAGTCAGGCCAATAGAGGAACACTTCCTCATAATATTAGGAACAATTAAGAGTTCCATATAACCCTCTTGGGATGGCTAGGAAGAGAACATTGTAGAAGAGTTTCACAAACCTCAAAAAAATGCTCCTCACATTCAGAACGAGGACGCTGAACACCAAGGAGGTAATTTTATGAAAATTTCATATGACACAGCTATGTAGTTTTACTTAGCACTGACACAGGTGAAATTAGAAAAATGATAGAGGAACTTTGAGTAAAATATGCCACATTAAAAGTAAATCCTGTAATGGACACAAAACCCCCATTCCTAATGAAGCATCAAATCTGATACTGGACTTATGGATGATATATGAGAATCCTAACTCTTGGAATGACCAACTAGTAACCACATGTAAGATATAGTGAATAAATAGTGTAGTCAATTTTGGCATGATTATAATTAGTATTATGTCATAATATGTGCCATCGCAAATGTTATTAAAATTATGGTTAATTTAAACATATTTTGGGAGATATAAAAATATTTGTGCTGGATAGAGGAAAAACATAGACAAAGCCAGACAAATGGGGCTTCAAGCTTTTTTTTTTTTTTTTTTTTTGCAGTAATAAGTGTAGACAGTTTCCTCCATGAAGACTGCCTCAACTTTTACTGCACATAGAGTCAGGTTCTCAGCTGAGAATGACAAGATGAATATCACCTCAAAAATTTTCATTACTCTGATGAAAACCCAGCCACAACCAGACATATCAGTAATTTATATTGACAATTTCTTCACTAACATCAGCCTTGTTGCATACTTTCAGCAGAAATACAAGTACAGATACATAGGGACAGCAAGGAAAAACGGAACTGGTAATCCACCCCTACAGGATTCCAAGAACATGAATGACCCCAAAGAAAAGTGAGGAACAATGAGCTACTCTTTAAGTAATGGAGTCTTGGCCTGTATGTGAATGGCACTGTCAAGAACAAAGCGGAGGTATCATGTTCTCAGGTCATTGAGGCTTACAACTTTAGTATGGTTGGCACTGTCTAAACATGGTGACAAATCTCTATGAGACTTCCATAAAAGCCAGAGGATATTATGTGATTCTTTGTATATGTGCTTGACCTTGCTGTTTGCAACTCTTACATCCTGTACAAAAGGGTCTACAAGTACATTTATTAGTATAAATGAAACGCCCCTAGATATGTAGAGCATTTTGATCAAACTAAAAATAAAACAAGACTATTAACACACAATAAATAATGTACATATATGTATATAAAGACATTAAAAATAAATAGACATAAAATAAAAGTAATCCTAATGAGTAAAGCAAACAAGAATTGATAAAAGCAGATTAAAAGTGAAGATTGGTACATGATTAACACAAAAAAATGAATTAAGTTAAATTGCAATAAAAAAACTATGTTTTATGGTAGAATTTTTACAACATAAGGTGATATTTAAAACAATAACTTAAAAACTCAAAAATAATTAATAATTTAATTTTACTGAATGCTAAGATTAAAGATTAAGTTGCCTAAAGATATGATTATTAACTGCAAAGATTATTTTAAGTAGCAAAGATCAGTACAGTGTATTGAAGAGCAGTGATAATGTGAAGAAATACAGTATAGGGAGTTTACAATTAACAAACTGTTAAATAAATTGATTCTATGTATGTTAAATGATCTGGCTATATTATTTAGGCTTACCATGCTTGTTTTAACTCATGCAGGACCTATATACTCAAAGATTTCAATACAAAAGCCAACAATGCCATCCACTCTCATTGCATGAAATTCAGTTAATGGCTCCACCAAAAAGTCCAAAACAACTGCCATGCCTCTCAGACATCCTGAGCAACAAAATTGGAGTAAGACATTTTCAAGTCTTCCAGGATTCAAGACAGATCTGAAAATTGTGTTTCTTGTAATATCTTATTATTTAAAACAAAAGTAGTTAACCGCCCTTTACAACCCTACATTAATTCATATATCATTTAAAAGAATCATGAAAAGTATTCCACTAGTGGGCAGTACACGATTAACATGGTTTATTGGTAGTCGTTCTGGGTTCTGCACAGGATACACGTTAAAATGAGCCGTATCTCAAAAACTAAAAAAATTCAAGAAATGTTCAGGAGCAAAAATATCTCAGAAATGGTTGAATAATTACGTGTGAAACTTATTTTAAAAATCTCTCCATGATTTCCATCACGGACTAGTATAGGGTTAAAGTCCCGCAGGGGATAAATATTAACATTAGCCATATCTTAATAACTATAAGAAATTTCAAGAAACGTCCAGGAGCAAAAATGTCTTAATAAATGGTTGAATAATTACGTGTGAAACTTATTTTAAAAATCTCTCAATGATTTCCATCATGGACTAGCATAGGGTCAAGACCTCACAGACACGATTGATCCAACACAACCCTAAAACACCCTTAACAACACTGAATACAAGAACCACACTACCACCTCCATAACATTCCAAAACTTTACTCTACACTCAGGTCTTTAATAATAAAAAAAATATGTTGTAGATTTCTAATATGGAGGAGCGCATGTGTGGCTGCAGCTGCTGCCATCACCGTCTCTCTTTCACCGGCCACACCAGCCTCACACACCATATTTATCCTCTGATCCTGCCACCTCAATCATCAATAATGCTCACAGTAACAACCATATATACTCTCACTACTCGGAATGTCATTAAATGATAACTTGCCCGACTCATCCTTCACGTACTCTGCAGTAGACATCTTGCTGTTATTGTTGTTGTTGTTGTTGTTGTTGGGGTTGTTGAGGGCTACTAAAATTTACTTCTTATTGAACCCTCACTCCCAGGTGGCCAGGTAAAATAAGATAAGATTTCTTCGGATTTTTAACCCCGGAAGGTTAGCCACCCTGGATAACCCAAGAAAGTCAGTGCGTCATCGAGGACTGTCCGTCTTATTTCCATTGGGGTCCTCAATCTTGTCCCCCAGGATGCAACCCACATCAGTCGACTAACAACCCAGGTACCTATTTGCTGCTAGGTGAACAGGACAACAGGTGTAAGGAAACGCGTCGAAATGTTTCCACCCCGCCGGGAATCGAACCCCGGGCCCTCCGCGTGTGAAGCGAGAGCTTAGCCAGCCAGACCACGAGGTAAGTAAGTCAGTAAGTATATAAGTAAGTAAGTAAGTTTATTTAGGCACAGGTACACATAGATACTCTTATCATACATAGTGTAAATTACTCTCAAGGATAACCCAGAATAGTCAAAGTGACTTATTTCCATTGAGGTCCTTGATATTTCCATTGTAAGTAAGTAGGTAGATAAGTAAGTAACTGAGTAAGTAGGTAAGTTTATTTAGGCGGGACAGGTACACATAGGATAACCCAAAAAAATGTCAGACAGAGTGACTTATTCCCATTGGATCCTTTGACCAAATCTGGCCGGGAATTATATAAAGGAAACCAAATTTCCTCCTGGAACAATAAATTTCAAATTAGCTAAGTTGGTCCCCCATGTCCAAACCTCAGTAGAGCCAGAAAAAAAAACTGGAGGAGACCAGGAGAGACTACAAATGGATCTGGACCTGTTACGGGATTGGTCTGACAAGCGGCTCTTTGAATTTAACCACAGCAAATACAAAATGGGTTTCAATCTCTATAAAAACAGCTAATTCATCCAGTTGATGCATAATGTAGATACAGCCTCAAGATTTCGGATAACTTACATTAACAATGAGGTTTTTTGCCATATCCTGCAAAGTTTGCATGGAGGTGTCTCTGAAAGGTTGGATCCGGGTTACTAATGTCTTCTCAACCCGTGGTCACACAACTGTACAACCAACCGAATCCAACCAACCGAACCCAACCAACTGAATCTAATTAACCGAATCCAACCAACTAAATCCAACCAACCGTACCCAACCAACTTCACACAACCAACCGAATCCAACTAACTGAACCCAACTATCTGCATCCAACCAACCGAATCCAGCCAACTGATCCCAACCAACTGAACCCAACCACCCGAACCCAACCAACTGAACCCAACCAACCCACCCTAACCAACTGAAACCAACCAACCGAGCCCAGCCAACTGATACCAAGCAAATAAGTTCTAGAAGTAACATCTTCATAGCCACTACGGCCACTTCTTTTATCATAGACCTCACCAGGAAGAGACATCTCTACGACATGCACAACAGTAACGCAGAAGTCAACATCATACCAGGCGATATGTTTCTACACATGTTCAAGAATACAAATATGCTGGCAACTGTGACGACACCAGCAGAGCTTGTGGAGTACACAGGTCTAAAGAAAGTGAGCTCATGCATTGGAACAAAGCAGAAATGGTTCACGGAATCTCTGATAGGAATGGGTGCCTTTGTATAGTAGCAGCGTTAATTGCTACTTACAACATAATAAAACAAAGAGCTGGCAACTACATCTGGTGTCCCGTGGCTTGGTAGACAACGCTCTCGCCTCACACGCTGAGTGTCCGTGGTTCAATCCCCGGCCGAGTGCAAAAATTGGGCGTGTTTCCTTACACCTGCTGTCCCCGTTCACCTAGCAAGCAAATATGTACCTGAGTGTTAGTTGACTGGTGTGGGTCGCATCCTGGGGAACAAGACAGACAGTCCTCGATGACGCACTGACTTTCTTGGGTTATCCTGGGTGGCTAACCCTCCGGGGATAAAAATCTTATCTCCACCAATCAGCCACAGATGATACTGCTACGTACTTCTTCCTGGGCGCCAGGTGATACTGTAATCACATGACCTCACGTCTTCACCTGACTATCGCCCATGACTTGTATTCTCTATATACTGAGCTTTCTCGGTCTTTCATAAGAACATAAGAAAGGAGGAACACTGCAGCAGGCCTGTTGGCCCATACTAGGCAAGGTCCTTCACATTCCATCCCACTAACAGAATATTTGTTCAACCTAATTTTCAATGCTACCCAAGAAATAAGTTTTGATCATTATATTTACTCATGTGCAATTCCCACTCAAATCCAACCCCTCTCACTCATGAATTTATCCAACCTAAATTTAAAACTACCCAAGGTCCTTGCTTCAATAACCCTACTAGGCAGACTGTTCCACTCATCAACTACCCTATTTCCAAACCAATACTTTCCTATATCCTTTCTAAATCTAAACTTATCTAACTTGAATCCATTATTGCGGGTTCTCTCTTGGAGAGATACCCTCAAGACCTTATTTATATCCCCTTTGTTAATACCCATTTTCCACTTGTATACCTCGATCATGTCTCCCCTCATTCTACGTTTCACAAGTGAATGTAATTTAAGGGTCTTCAATCTTTCTTCGTAAGGAAGATTTCTAATGCTATGTATTAATTTAGTCATTCTACGCTGAATGTTTTCTAACGAATTTATGTCCATTCTGTAATATGGAGACCAGAACTGAGCTGCGTAATCTAGGTGAGGCCTTACAAATGACGTATAAAGCTGTAATATAACCTCTGGACTTCTGTTGCTAACACTTCTTGATATAAATCCCTGTAATCTATTTGCCTTATTACGTACGCTTAGGCATTGCTGTCTTGGTTTAAGGTTGCTGCTTACCATCCCCCCCAAGTCCTTCTCGCAATCTGTATGGCTAAGTTCTACGTTATTTAACTTAAAAGTGCTTGGGTTATGGACACTCCCGAGCTTCAGAACCTTGCATTTATCTACATTGAACTGCATCTGCCACTTTTCTGACCACGAATTAAGTTTGTCTAAATCTTCCTGAAGTTCTATGACATCTATGTTTGAATCAATTATCCTACCTATCTTCGTGTCGTCGGCGAATTTGCTCATATCACTAGTAATTCCCTCGTCATGGTCATTGATATATATTATAAACAACAACGGGCCCAAGACTGATCCCTGTGGAACACCACTTGTTACAAGTCCCCACTTGGATTTAACCCCATTTATGCACACTCTCTGCTTCCTATTGGTGAGCCATGACTCGATCCATGACAGCACTTTTCCCCCAATGCCATGAGCTGCCACTTTCTTTAACAGTCTCTGGTGCGGTACTCTATCAAAAGCCTTACTAAAGTCTAAATAAACAATATCGAATTCTTTATCGTGATCAACAGCCTCAAAAGCTTTACTGAAGAAGGTTAATAAATTAGATAGGCAGGAACGGCCCCTCGTGAATCCATGCTGAGTATCATTAATCAAATTATGGTTATCTAGATGGCTTCTAATAATATCAGCTATAATTGACTCTAGTAATTTGCCTACAATTGAGGTCAGGCTTATTGGGCGGTAATTTGACGGTAGTGACTTGTCCCCTGCTTTAAAAATAGGAATTACATTAGCCATCTTCCACATATCAGACACTACACCTGTTTGAAGAGATAAATTAAAAATGTTAGATAATGGTTCACAGAGTTCCATTTTGCATTCCTTAAGAACCCTTGCAAAAAGCTCATCAGGACCTGGCGATTTATTTTGTTTCAGTCGGTCTAGTTGTTTCATAACCATTTCGCTAGTGACTGTGATATTACATAATTTATCTTCTTCTGGGCCTCTGTAAAAATTAATTACTGGGATATTATTAGTGTCTTCCTGTGTGAAAACCGAGAGAAAATAATTATTAAAAATAGAGTCAGTAAGATGCCCAGAGTTATTTTTAAGGGGACCTATCTTATCTCTAACTTTTGTTCTATAAACCTGGAAAAAACTTTTTGGGTTAGTTTTTGAATCCCTAGCAACTTTAATTTCATAGTCCCGTTTAGCTTTTCTTATCCCCCCCTCTTAATGTCAGTATACTGATTTATAAGATGACCCTCACCTCTTTTTATGCGCCTATAAATTCCTTTCTTCTGCCCTAAAAGATACTTGAGCCTATTATTCATCCATTTTGGGTCATTTCTACTTGATCTAATTTCTTTATACGGGATAAATGTTCTTTGGGCAGCCTGTATAGTGTTAAGAAAACTGTCATATTGATACCTCTCTTCGTCACCCCAGTCCACAGTTGATAAGTGTTCTCTAAGTCTATTATAATCTGCTAAGCGAAAATCTGGGATCGTTACTGAATTATCCCTACTATCATACATCCATTCAATGCTAAAGGTAATTGACTTGTGGTCGCTTGAGCTGAGTTCCTCTGTAATTTCTAAATTATTAACAAGAGTTTCCTTGCTTGCCAGAACCAAGTCAAGTAGGTTATTTCCCCTTGTAGGTTCTGTCACAAACTGCTTCAAAAAGCAATCCTGAACTACTTCTAAAAAGTCGTTAGATTCTAAATTCCCTGTCAAGAAATTCCAATTAATCTGACTAAAGTTAAAGTCCCCTAGAATTACTACGTTATCGTGCCTTGTGGCCTTAACAATTTCCTCCCAAAGTAGTCTCCCTTGTTCCCTATCTAAGTTTGGAGGACGGTAAATCACGCCTAAAATCAATTTTTCACACCCCTCTGAAAATTCTATCCAGACAGACTCTGTATGTGTTATTTCAGACTTTATACCCGTTTTTATGCAACAATTTAAATGATCACGGACATAGAGGGCAACCCCACCCCCCTTCCCGATACTTCTGTCTACTTGGAACAATTTAAAACCCTGAATGTGACATTCGGCAGACATGTCCCGATTTTTCATATTAAACCATGTCTCAGTTATTGCAAAAACATCAATATTACCAGTATTTGCAACTAATCTCAACTCGTCCATCATATTCCTAGCACTACGACTATTGGTGTAATATACATTTAAAGACCCTCCTTTCTCTTTACCCTTCCTGCTCATTTCTGTTTTTCCACTATACCTATTACTGTCCTTGTCACCTAGTGCCACTGGCTTTCCAATACCCACCTTATTCTGCCTATTACTAGTTCCCCTAGAATTTATAACATTACTACACTGGGACTTCACTGTTTTCCCCCCATAACCCATACCACTAACTTTTTCTAGTTTAAAGCCCTAACAGCTTCCTCCACTGCAGTTGCCAGTGCCCCCACCCCAGACCTAGATAAGTGAGCCCCATCCCTGGCATACATGTCATTTCTGCCATAGAAGAGGTCCCAGTTGTCAATGAATGTTACTGCATTTTCCTTACAGTATTTGTCCAGCCAGCAATTGACACCAATTGCCCTGGACAACCATTCATTTCCAACTCCTCTCCTTGGCAAAATACCACATATGACAGGGTTCCCACCCTTCTTCCTAATTCTGTCTATTGCTTGTGGTGACCAAAGTTCCAGGACCAAAACATATCCATTAAAACTTATCCTAAAGTGTATGTATTTGTGTTATTTAATCCAAGTCATTGTGACTTTTCACTGGGGTTCTTATGGGATCTTCTGGGGTCCTTCTGGGTCCTTGTGGGGTCCTCCTGAGGTCTTTCTGTTAAATAGTAACATAGTTTGATTCTTGCATGGCACAAATAAGTGCTGTATTATTCTACTTTTAGTGATGTTAATAAATGAATGGATGAATTGTGGTGTCCCGTAGCTCAGTTGGGAGAGCACTCGGCTCACACATTGAGGTCCATGGTTCGATCCCCGATACGGGTGGAAACATTAGGATGCGTTTCCTTAAGACACCTGCTGTCCCTGTTTACCTAGCAATAAGTAGGTTCCTGGGTGCTAGCCGACTGGTGTGTGTCGCATCCTGGGAACAAAATTAATCTAATTTACCCGAAATACTCTGCATAACAAGAGGCTTCCTATATAGTATGTCACTGATGTCAGCTATGGTCTGTACAAGTTGTATCAGGTTCTTGTAGAAACACAAAAAATGAATATATGATAAGAACTCACCAATTGTGAATCACACTCAGATAAGATTTGTTGGGATTTTTAACCCTGGGAGGGTTAGCCACCCAGGATAACCCGAGAAAGTCAGTGCGTCATCGAAGACTGTCTGTCTTATTTCCATTGTGGCCCTTCAATCTTGTCCCCCAGGATGCCACCCACACCAGTCGACTACCACCCAGGCACCTACTTAGTGCTAGGTGAACATAAGAACATAAGAAAGGAGGAACACTGCAGCAGGCCTGTTGGCCCATACTAGGCAGGTCCTTCACAATCCATCCCACTAACAGAGCTACTCAAGAAATAAGCTTTGACAATTCTACCCACTCATGCGCGAGTCCCACTCAAATCCAACCCCTCTCACTCATGAATTTATCCAACCTAAATTTGAAACTACCCAAGGTCCTAGCTTCAATAACCCTACTAGGCAGACTGTTCCACTCATCAACTACCCTATTTCCAAACCAATACTTTCCTATATCCTTTCTAAATCTAAACTTATCTAACTTGAATCCATTATTGCGGGTTCTCTCTTGGAGAGATATCCTCAAGACCTTATTTATATCCCCTTTGTTAATACCCATTTTCCACTTGTATACCTCAATCATGTCTCCCCTCATTCTACGTCTTACAAGTGAATGTAATTTAAGGGTCTTCAATCTATCTTCATACGGAAGATTTCTAATGCTATGTATTAATTTAGTCATTCTACGCTGAATATTTTCTAACGAATTTATATCCAGTCTGTAATATGGAGACCAGAACTGAGCTGCGTAATCTACTTGAGGCCTTACTAATGATGTATAAAGCTGTAATATAACCGCTGGACTTCTGTTGCTTACACTTCTTGATATAAATCCCAGTAATCTATTTGCCTTATTACGTACGCTTATGCATTGCTCTCTTGGTTTAAGGTTGCTGCTTACCATAACCCCCAAGTCTTTTTCGCAATCTGAATGGCTAAGTTCTACATTATTTAATTTATAAGTGCTAGGGTTATGAACACTCCCGAGCTTCAGAATATTGCATTTATCCACATTGAACTGCATCTGCCACTTTTCTGACCATAAATTAAGTTTGTCTAAATCCTCCTGAAGTTCCATGACATCTACGTTTGAATAAATTATCCTACCTATCTTCGTGTCGTCGGCGAATTTGCTCATATTGGTAAATATGTGTCTAATTTACCAACTAGTAATTCCCTCGTCAAGGTCATGGACATATATTATAAACAACAAAGGGCCTAAGACTGATCCCTGTGGAACGCCACTTGTTACAGATCCCAATTTGGATTTAACCCCATTTATGCACACTCTCTGCTTCCTGTTCGTGAGCCATGACTCGATCCATGACAGCACTTTTCCCCCAATGCCATGAGCTGTCACTTTCTTTAACAGTCTCTGGTGCGGTACTCTATCAAAAGCCTTACTAAAGTCTAAATAAACAATATCAAATTCTTTATCGGGATCAACAGCCTCAAAAGCTTTACCAAAGAAAGTTAATAAATTAGTTAGGCAGGAACGGCCCCTCTTGAATCCATGCTGAGTATCATTAATCAAATTATTTTTATCCAGATGGCTTCTTATAATATCATCTATAATGGACTCTAGTAATTTACCTACAATTGAGGTCAGGCTTATTGGGCGGTAATTTGACGGTAGTGACTTGTCCCCTGCTTTAAAAATAGGAATTACATTAGCCATCTTCCACATATCAGACACTACACCTGTTTGAAGAGATAAGATAAAAATGTTAGTTAATGGTTCACAGAGTTCCATTTTGCATTCTTTAAGAACCCTTGCAAAAAGTTCATCAGGACCCGGCGATTTATTTTGTTTCAGTCGGTCTACTTGTTTCATAACCATTTCGCTAGTGACTGTGATATTGCATAATTTATCTTCTTTAGGGCCACTATAAAAATTAATTACTGGGATATTATTAGTGTCTTCCTGTGTGAAAACAGAGAGAAAATAATTATTAAAAATAGAGCACATATCATTCTCCTTGTCAGTAAGATGCCCAGAGTTATTTTTAAGGGGACCTATCTTATCTCTAACTTTTGTTCTATAAACCTGGAAAAACTTTTGGGTTAGTTTTGAATCCCTAGCAACTTTAATTTCATAGTTCCGTTTAGCTTTTCTTATCCCCTTTTTAACGTCCCTCTTAATGTCAGTATACTGATTTATAAGATGACCCTCACCTCTATTTATGTGCCTATAAATTCCTTTCTTCTGCCCTAAAAGATATTTGAGCCTATTATTCATCCATTTTGGGTCATTTCTACTTGATCTAATTTCTTTATAAAGGATAAATGTTCTTTGGGCAGCCTGTATAGTGTTAAGAAAACTGTCATATTGATAGCTCTCTTCGTTACCCCAGTCCACAGTTGATAAGTGTTCTCTAAGCCCATTGTAATTTGCTAAGCAAAAGTCTGGGACTGTTACTGAATTATCCCTACTGTCATACATCCATTCAATGCTAAAGGTAATTGATTTGTGCTCACTTGTGCCGAGTTCCTCTGTAATTTCTAAATTAATAACAAGGGTTTCCTTGCTTGCCAGAACCAAGTCAAGTAGGTTATTTCCCCTTGTAGGTTCTGTCACAAACTGTTTAAAAAAAAAAAAACAGGTGTGAGGAAACATGCCCAAGTTTTCACCCGTGCCGGGGATTGAACCATGGACACTCAGTGTGTGAGGAGAGTGGCTGCCATACTTATTTTAGTTTGATATGTGTATTTTACACAGCATACTATGCTGTGGGCGGGTGTGGGCGCATCCTCATACACATCTGGGTGGAGGGTGTGTAGTGGGCGGACTCAGACGCAGGTGGGTGGCTAGCTGGCGGATACAGACTCAGTCAGTGTCGTGTCCTCACTGAGAGAACACCACAAGAACACCAGTCCACCACATACTGAACACACACACACCTCTACTGCGCCGGGTAAGCATATAGTGTGGCCAGGTAAGCATATAGTGTGGCCAGGTAACCACATAGTGTGGCCAGGTAACCACATAGTGTGGCCAGGTAACCACATAGTATGGCCAGGTAACCACATAGTGTGGCCATATAACCACATAGTGTGGCCAGGTAGCTACATAGTGTGGCCATGTAGCTACATAGTGTGGCCAGGTAACTACATAGTGTGGCCAGGTAGCTGCATAGTGTGGCCAGGTAACCACATAGTGTGGCCAGGTAACCACATAGTGTGACCAGGTAACCACATAGTGTGGCCAGGTAACCACATAGTGTGGCCAGATAACTACAGTGTGGCCAGGTAACCACATAGTGTGGCCAGGCTGACACACAGTGTGACATACATAGTGTCAAGTGGGGATCTAGTTTTGTGAGAAACATCGCCAATTCTATTGTGTATATCACAGGGTGCTGAGGGAAATGGAAATTTCGAACATATATGTGTATTTTGATTTAGAGACGTTTCGAACACATACGTGTAACACATATGTATGTTGGAAAAATAAACACATAAGCAGTATAATGTGATCCTTTATTGAGAACGTTTCGCCCACGCAGTGGGCTTTATCAAGTCACAGACAGATCTTCCTGGATACAAGATACATGAGTATTTATAGGATTTAGTCAGGTGGAGAATGCTGGGTTAGGTGGAGAATGTTGGGTCAGGTGGAGAATGTTGGGTCAGGTGGAGAATGCTGGGTCAGGTGGAGAATGCTGGGTCAGGTGGAGAATGCTGGGTCAGGTGGAGAATGCTGGGTCAGGTGGAGAATGCTGGGTCAGGTGGAGAATGCTGGGTCAGGTGGAGAATGCTGGGTCAGGTGGAGAATGCTGGGTCAGGTGGAGAATGCTGGGTCAGGTGGAGAATGCTGGGTCAGGTGGAGAATGCTGGGTCAGGTGGAGAATGCTGGGTCAGGTGGAGAATGCTGGGTCAGGTGGAGAATGCTGGGTCAGGTGGAGAATGCTGGGTCAGGTGGAGAATGCTGGGTCAGGTGGAGAATGCTGGGTCAGGTGGAGAATGCTGGGTCAGGTGGAGAATGCTGGGTCAGGTGGAGAATGCTGGGTCAGGTGGAGAATGCTGGGTCAGGTGGAGAATGCTGGGTCAGGTGGAGAATGCTGGGTCAGGTGGAGAATGCTGGGTCAGGTGGAGAATGCTGGGTCAGGTGGAGAATGCTGGGTCAGGTGGAGAATGCTGGGTCAGGTGGAGAATGCTGGGTCAGGTGGAGAATGCTGGGTCAGGTGGAGAATGCTGGGTCAGGTGGAGAATGCTGGGTCAGGTGGAGAATGCTGGGTCAGGTGGAGATAGTAGGGTGATATTTTAAAACCTCGGGTAACTTAAAAAGATGAAAATAAATGGTATAAAATACCGACACAATGGAAAAATAAACACATAAGCAGTATAATGTGATCCTTTATTGACAACGTTTCGCCCAGGTAGATCTGTTTGTGACTCGATAAAGCCCACTGCGTGGGCGAAACGTTGTCAATAAAGGATCACATTATACTGCTTATGTGTTTATTTTTCCATTGTGTCGGTATTTTATACCATTTATTTCCACATATGTATGTTGATTGAAAGACGTTTTGAACACATATTTGTAACACCTATGTATCTTGATTGAGAGACGTTTCGATCACATATGTGTAACACCTGAAGGACTTGCCTAGTATGGGCCAACAGGCCTGCTGCAGTGTTCCTCCTTTCTTATGTTCTTACCTGTGTAACTTGACTGAAAGACGTTTTGCCCACACAACTGCTCTATCAATCTAAACCAGAGATATGAGGAGAGAAACTTCTATAGTCGAGAATTTGGAAGTGGCGAGGTGTAGCAGTTGAAGATGTGGTCACATGTGGGCAGGGCCTGCTGGAAGAAGTGGGTCAGGGGAATAAAGTGAACCATAGATTTAGCAGTGATATTCTCTGTACCATATAGAAGAGTACTGGTTTGGAAACAGAGTAATCGATGTGTGGAATAGTCTGCCTAGAAGGTTATTGAAGCTCAAACCTTGGGTAGCTTCAAATATAGGTTAGATAAATATATGAGTGTTAGGGGCTGGATTTTAGTGGGACTTTAGTTTGAATTAATAGGATTATCAAAATATATTTCTTGGATAGGACTGCAAATGGGTTGGGTAGATTAGTGGGCTTGGGAAGGACCTGCCTAGTATAGGCCAGTAGGCCTGCTGCAATGTCCTTCCTTTCTTAAGTTCTTATGTTCCCACATGTGACTATGTTCACATATGACTATGTCTTCAACTGCTGCGTCTCCCACTGTCTCGACTTTTAAGCATATTTCATAAATTTGCTTGTAGCAGATATACTTTAGATATAAATCCAGATGTACCCCTGTAAATTCCATTTTGAGGCCTAGTTCCTAGGCCTATTGTGTATCCACAGGATGAATATTGGCTGCACAATAAAATTAATTTGTCAAACTCTCCTCACTTATGTCTCTTGTTAGACTGATGAGACTGACGATTAAGACAGATGAGGTGGTCAGTCCCATAGCCTGGAGTTGAACTCTACTCCAGGCTGAGGGACTGACCACCTCAAATACTTTTTCTACCAGGTAGATGGACTGATATCATCATCCTGTGTATTTGACTGAAGAAGTCTACTGTTTGGGCGAAACGTTTCAACAATAAAGATACCCAACTGTTGCACATGTGACTTAATCTTCAACTTGTCGGTATTTTATACCATTTTCAACAGACTGATGAGGGTCAGTTGTGCAAGCGAAACATCTCTCAATGATACCCAGATGTGGTACCCCAGTCTCGCTCATCATTATTTTAACCTAATAATATAAATTATATTATATATATATATATATATATATATATATATATATATATATATATATATATATATATATATATATATATATAATTGAAGGAAGGTAGTAAAGTGTCATTTCTAGACAATTATTAATGGGGAACCTTTGTTGGCGGGTAACAAAGGCACCTTTAGAAAAATCATGATTCCAAATACTCTGTGAGACTTTGATGTATATTAAAGATGAGCTGACATGCACTGCTGCCTCACTGCTGAGTCACTGCTGTCTCACTGCTGAGTCACTGCTGTCTCACTGCTGAGTCACTGCTGTCTCACTGCTGAGTCACTGCTGCCTCACTGCTCAGTCACTGTTGCCTCACTGCTCAGTCACTGCTGTCTCACTGCTCAGTCACTGCTGCCTTACTGCTCAGTCACTGCTGCCTCACTGCTGAGTCACTGCTGCCTCACTGCTGAGTCACTGCTGCCTCACTGCTCAGTCACTGCCATTATCATATTAACATGTAATAATATTTTCCTGGTTTTACTGGTAAGCCAGTGTGAGGTTGTACTGGTAAGCCAGTGTAAGGTTGTACTGGTAAGCCAGTGTAAGGTTGTACTGGTAAGCCAGTGTAAGGTTGTACTGTTAAGCTAGTGTAAGGTTGTACTGGTAAGCCAGTGTGAGGTTGTGCTGGTAAGCCAGTGTAAGGTTGTACTGGTAAGCCAGTGTGAGGTTGTACTTGTAAGCCAGTGTAAGGTTGTCCTGGTAAGCCAGTGTGAGGTTGCACTGGTTACCTAGTGTAAGGTTGTACTGGTAAGCCAGTGTGAGGTTGTACTGGTAAGCCAGTGTGAGATTGTACTGGGAAGCCATTGTAAGGTTGCACTGGTAAGCCAGTGTAAGGTTCTACTGGTAAGCCAGTGAAAGGTTGTACTGGTAAGCCATTGTAAGGTTGTACTGGTAAGCCAGTGTAAGGTTGTACTTGTAAGCCAGTGTGAGATTGCACTGGTTACCTAGTGTAAGGTTGTACTGGTAAGCCTGTGTAAGGTTGTACTGGTAAGCTAGTGTGAGGTTGTACTGGTAAGCCAGTGTGAGGTTGTACTGGTTATCTAGTGTGAGGTTGTACTGGTAAGCCATTGTAAGGTTGCACTGGTAACCCAATGTGAGATTGTACTGGTAAGCCAGTGTAAGGTTGTCCTGGTAAGCCAGTGTAAGGTTGTACTGGTAAGCCAGTGTGAGGTTGCACTGATTACCTAGTGTAAGGTTGTACTGGTAAGCCAGTGTGAGATTGCACTGGTAAGCCTGTGTGAGATTGTACTGGTAAGCCAGTGTGAGGTTGTACTGGTAAGCCAGTGTAAGGTTGCACTGGTTACCTAGTGTAAGGTTGTACTGGTAAGCCAGTGTAAGGTTGTACTGGTAAGCCAGTGTAAGGTTGTACTGGTAAGCCAGTGTAAGGTTGTACTGGTAAGCCAGTGTGAGATTGCACTGGTAAGCCAGTGTGAGATTGTACTGGTGAGCCAGTGTGAGGTTGTACTGGTAAGCCAGTGTAAGGTTGCACTGGTTACATAGTGTAGGGTTGACTGGTAAGCCAGTGTGAGATTGTACTGGTAAGCCAGTGTGAGATTGTATTGGTAAGCCAGTGTGAGGTTGTACTGGTAAGCCAGTGTGAGGTTGTACTGGTAAACCAGTGTGAGGTTGTACTGGTAAGCCAGTATGAGGTTGTACTTGTAAGCCAGTGTGAGGTTGCACTGGTAAGCCAGTGTGATGTTGCACTGGTAAGCCAGTGTGAGATTGTACTGGTAAGCCAGTGTGAGGTTGCACTGGTAAGCCAGTGTGAGGTTGTACTGGTAAGCCAGTGTGAGATTGTATTGGTAAGCCAGTGTTAGGTTGCACTGGTAAGCCAGTGTGAGATTGTACTGGTAAGCCAGTGTGAGGTTGTACTGGTAAGCAAGTGTGAGGTTACACTGGTAAGCCAGTGTGAGGTTGTACTGGTAAGCCAGTGTGAGGTACTGGTAAGCCAGTGTGAGGTTGTACTGGTAAGCCAGTGTGAGATTGTACTTGTAAGCCAGTGTGAGGTTGCACTGGTAAGCCAGTGTGAGGTTGTACTGGTAAGCCAGTGTGAGGTTGCACTGGTAAGCCAGTGTGAGGTTGTACTGGTAAGCCAGTGTGAGATTGTATTGGTAAGCCAGTGTGAGGTTGTACTGGTAAGCCAGTGTGATGTACTGGTAGGTAAGTGTGAGGTTGCACTGGTAAGCCAGTGTGAGGTTGTACTGGTAAGCCAGTGTGATGTACTGGTAGGTAAGTGTGAGGTTGCACTGGTAAGCCAGTGTGAGGTTGTACTGGTAAGCCAGTGTGAGATTGTACTTGTAAGCCAGTGTGAGGTTGTACTGGTAAGCCAGTGTGAGATTGTACTGGTAAGCCAGTGTAAGGTTGCACTCTTAAGCCAGTGTAAGGTTGCACTGGTAAGCCAGTGTGAGGTTGCACTGGTAAGCCAGTGTAAGGTTGTACTGGTATGCCAGTGTGAGGTTGTACTTTTAAGCCAGTGTGAGGTACTGGTAAGCCAGTGTAAGGTTGCACTGGTAAGCCAGTGTGAGGTTGCACTGGTAAGCCAGTGTAAGGTTGCACTGGTATGCCAGTGTGAGGTTGTACTTTTAAGCCAGTGTGAGGTACTGGTAAGCCAGTGTAAGGTTGCACTGGTAAGCCAGTGTGAGGTTGTACTGGTAGGCTGCAGTAAACGAGTTGTTATTGGGTTAAAGTCAGAGTTAGTGACGCTCAGTGACTCTCTCTCTCTCTCTCTCTCTCTCTCTCTCTCTCTCTCTCTCTCTCTCTCTCTCTCTCTCTCTCTCACTTGTTCCCCATTATAATCTTTCTCGCCCAGCCTAGTCTCTTCCCCTCATCTCCCCTTTATCTCCCCTCTATCTTCCCTCGGGTGACATCGTTATAAAGCTGGTTGATCCTGGCCTCTCCCTCACACACCTGTGATCCAGTGTGAGGGATTAACACCTGTCATTGTAGGTGTTTAATTGTTCCCATAAACTAGTATTATACCTACCCTGTGTGTGTGTGTGTACTCACCTAATTGTGGTTGCAGGGGTCGAGTCATAGCTCCTGTGTGTGTGTGTGTGTGTGCGTGTGTGTGTGTACACTCGAGATCAGTCGTAATGAACGACTCTCAATGACTGACTGGTAACGGGTCCAGCAGTGTACCACTGGACTACGATGCTCACAGTAGGTACAGTGCTGGACCTGCTACCAGCCAGCACCACGGTTCGAGTCCCCTTTTTCACTTTATTCACTGGCAGTTGTTCACTAATACTAATCTTCATCTCACAGACTTCAAAGTTCATGAGAGATGAGTTAAAATTTATTGAACATCTTAACAGGACTCAAATTTTCACACTATTGTACACATAAAATGGTTAGAGCTGCGCCTAGACAGCTGAACTGTTCTCTCCTCCCTCGTCGAGACAGCTGAACTGTTCTCTCCTCCCTCGTCGAGACAGCTGAACTGTTCTCTCCTCCCTCGTCGAGACAGCTGAACTGTTCTCTCCTCCCTCGTCGAGACAGCTGAACTGTTCTCTCCTCCCTCGTCGAGACAGCTGAACCGTTCTCTCTTCCCTCGTCGAGACAGCTGAACTGTTCTCTCCTCCCTCGTCGAGACAGCTGAACCGTTCTCTCCTCCCTCGTCGAGACAGCTGAACTGTTCTCTCCTCCCTCGTCGAGACAGCTGAACTGTTCTCTCCTCCCTCGTCGAGACAGCTGAACCGTTCTCTCTTCCCTCGTCGAGACAGCTGAACTGTTCTCTCCTCCCTCGTCGAGACAGCTGAACCGTTCTCTCCTCCCTCGTCGAGACAGCTGAACTGTTCTCTCCTCCTCGTCGAGACAGCTGAACTGTTCTCTCCTCCCTCGTCGAGACAGCTGAACTAAAAATTTCTGCTGGAGGTTGAAATATAAAGGCCAGTAGGAGTGTTCCACATCTACGATGTGCTAAACTAACAGGAGAGACTATGTGATGGTAGGGTTTACTGTTATCAGGAGGATTCTTGCTAAGACTTCAGAGAAGGTGAAGCTGCCTTTGTTTTGTTTAATTGTGTTAGAAACAGAGATAAGTGCTGATTCAAGGCATTTTCGACTACGGAAATTAGTTTCTTTGATTACTAGTCGGGCGTCTTTGAATTTCATGAGATGATTGTTGGAATTTCGGTGTTGTACGCAGGCGTTGTTCAGGTTATCGTTTCTGCATGCATTCATGTGTTCATTGATGCGTGTCTCGAGGTTTCTTGCTGTTTCTCCTACATAAATTCTGTCGCAGCCTCCACAGGGTATAGTGTAGACCTATTGTTATACTACCCAAGTATTTGTTTTATCACCTTTTACTCACGTGCATTTTGATTGTACTACCTTATTGTATTACTTCTACTACTACTACTACTACTACTAATACTACTTATATCACTACTATTTCTAACACCACTAGTGTTTTCACCTCACCTTGACAGTATATATATACCAACTATGTCCATTTATCGCTTGTAACGGCTTGAGAAAGCTCCTGGAGAGCGAAACGTTGCCACAATAAAATGTCACATTAGTTGCAATTGTGTCCTTTTACTTAACATATTGTCGGTAATTCTACCAATATTATTACACAGCTGAACTGTTCTCTCCTCCCTCGTCGAGACAGCTGAACTGTTCTCTCCTCACTCCTGTTTGTCAGGAAACAGGACAAGTGTTTCCTGATGAGTCTTAGTCATCCGAACGAGGCCTTCCATTGGCTTACCAGTCCACCTCTTTAACAATTAATGGTTATTTAAGAGCTCTGAGAATTTTGGAAGCTGTCGCAGTCATTCCAGGATGCTGCGAGTTCATCCCGCAACTATATCCTACCTCACACTGAAAAATGCCACAACTTATACCCTTGAAAAAATACTCAGCCGCGATAGTCTGATACATTACTCATTCTACAACCCCTGACAAACTTCATTCTGTCCACAGAATCTTCAAAACACCAGCTACCTTTTTTTCCCACTCATCTACTCCATCATTTTGTCAATATTTTTCACACCCATCTGACCTCACATCCTCTTCTAAATACCTAAATATATTCACTTCCTCCACACATTATGTTAATCTATCGTCCAATCTTTCACATCATTAACGTCATCTTATTCTCATTATCTTGTTCATTTCCGGGGTTCATTAAAACTTTCTTGTACACACTTTGGTAAGTACCTATACAGATCTTACAAGACTAACATCCCAAGACTAACATCCCAAGACTAACATCTCAAGACTAACATCCCAAGACTAACATCTCAAGACTAACATCCCAAGACTAACATCCCAAGAGTAACATCTCAAGACTAACATCCCAAGACTAACATCTCAAGACTAACATCCCAAGACTAACATCCCAAGACTAACATCTCAAGACTAACATCCCAAGACTAACACCCCAAGACGAACACCCCAAGACTAACATCCCAAGACCAACATCCCCAAGACTAACACCCCAAAACTAACATCCCAAGACTAACATCCCAAGACCAACATCCCCAAGACTAACAACCCAAGACTAACACCCCAAGACTAACATCCCAAGACCAACATCCCCAAGACTAACACCCCAAGATTAACATCCCAAGACTAACATCCCAAGACCAACATCCCCAAGACTAACACCCCAAGAACACAGTTTGCTTACTAAAATAAAGACGAAGATTCCTTGCAGACCCAAACCCCGACATGAACAGTAAAAGTTTAAAGGTGACCAGAAGCAATATTCTCCAGCCACTACAAACAACGACCCCAAACAATTACAGATTCACTACGTTGAAAAATTAAGAAATTTGCGCCTGCGTATCCTAAACCTTCCCCCCAAAAACAAGCTTTTATTCATTTCAAAACATAAATCAGTCATTGAAAATTGAAAGCTTCCAGAAGAAATATTCCAAAATAACTGGTAATATAGCACCTATACAGTCCAGTGACAATGTCAACATTCTTCCAGGTAAGATAGACCTGTGTTCAACATTCTTCCAGGTAAGATAGACCAGTGTTCAACATTCTTCCAGGTAAGATAGACCAGTGTTCAACATTCTTCCATGTAAGATAGACCAGTGTTCAACATTCTTCCAGGTAAGATAGACCAGTTTTCAACATTCTTCCAGGTAAGATAGACCAGTGTTCAACATTCTTCCTGGTAAGATAGACCAGTTTTCAACATTCTTCCAGGTAAGATAGACAAGTGTTCAACATTCTTCCAGGTAAGATAGACCAGTTTTCAACATTCTTCCAGGTAAGATAGACCAGTGTTCAACAGTCTTCCAGGTAAGATAGACCTGTGTTCAACATTCTTCCAGGTAAGATAGACCAGTGTTCAACATTCTTCCAGGTAAGATAGACCAGTTTTCAACATTCTTCCAGGTAAGATAGACCAGTGTTCAACATTCTTCCAGGTAAGATAGACCAGTGTTCAACATTCTTCCATGTAAGATAGACCAGTGTTCAACATTCTTCCAGGTAAGATAGACCAGTGTTCAACATTCTTCCAGGTAAGATAGACCAGTTTTCAACATTCTTCCAGGTAAGATAGACAAGTGTTCAACATTCTTCCAGGTAAGATAGACCAGTGTTCAACATTCTTCCATGTAAGATAGACCAGTGTTCAACATTCTTCCAGGTAAGATAGACCAGTTTTCAACATTCTTCCAGGTAAGATAGACCAGTGTTCAACATTCTTCCAGGTAAGATAGACCAGTGTTCAACAGTCTTCCAGGTAAGATAGACCTGTGTTCAACATTCTTCCAGGTAAGATAGACCAGTGTTCAACATTCTTCCAGGTAAGATAGACCAGTTTTCAACATTCTTCCAGGTAAGATAGACCAGTGTTCAACATTCTTCCAGGTAAGATAGACCAGTGTTCAACATTCTTCCATGTAAGATAGACCAGTGTTCAACATTCTTCCAGGTAAGATAGACCAGTTTTCAACATTCTTCCAGGTAAGATAGACCAGTGTTCAACATTCTTCCAGGTAAGATAGACCAGTTTTCAACATTCTTCCAGGTAAGATAGACCAGTGTTCAACATTCTTCCAGGTAAGATAGACCAGTGTTCAACATTCTTCCATGTAAGATAGACCAGTGTTCAACATTCTTCCAGGTAAGATAGACCAGTTTTCAACATTCTTCCAGGTAAGATAGACCAGTGTTCAACATTCTTCCAGGTAAGATAGACCAGTGTTCAACAGTCTTCCAGGTAAGATAGACCTGTGTTCAACATTCTTCCAGGTAAGATAGACCAGTGTTCAACATTCTTCCAGGTAAGATAGACCAGTTTTCAACATTCTTCCAGGTAAGATAGACCTATGTTCAACATTCTTCCAGGTAAGATAGACCAGTGTTCAACATTCTTCCAGGTAAGATAGATCAGTGTTCAACATTCTTCCAGGTAAGATAGACCTGTGTTCAACATTCTTCCAGGTAAGATAGACCAGTGTTCAACATTCTTCCAGGTAAGATAGACCTGTGTTCAACATTCTTCCAGGTAAGATAAACCAGTGTTCAACATTCTTCCAGGTAAGATAGACCAGTGTTCAACATTCTTCCAGGTAAGATAGACCAGTGTTCAACATTCTTCCAGGTAAGATAGACCAGTGTTCAACATTCTTCCAGGTAAGATAGACCTGTGTTCAACATTCTTCCTTTAGTTCGTTCCTTCAACTTGTACCTGATGTTCAGTACCTGGTGTTCAGTACCTGGTGTTTAGTACCTGGTGTTCAGTACCTGGTGTTCAGTACCTGGTGTTCAGTACCTGGTGTTCAATACCTGGTGCTCATTACCTGGTGTTCAGTATCTGGTGGTCAGTACCTGGTGTTCAGTACCTGGTGTTCAGTACCTGGTGTTCAGTACCTGGTGTTCAGTACCTGGTGTTCAGTACCTGGTGTTAAATACCAGGTGCTCATTACCTGGTGTTCAGTACCTGGTGTTCAGTACCCTGGTGTTCAGTACCTGGTGTTCAGTACCTGGTGTTCAATACCTGGTGCTCATTACCTGGTGTTCAGTACCTGGTGTTCAGTACCCTGGTTTGTTCCAGTCCTGGTGTTCAGTAGCCTGGTGTTCCCATTTTTACCTTGTGTTCAGGTACCTGGTGTTCAGTACCTGGTGTTCAGTACCTGGTGTTCAGTACCTGGTGTTCAGTACCTGGTGTTCAGTACCTGGTGTTCAGTACCTGGTGTTCAGTACCTGGTGTTCAGTACCTGGTGTTCAGTACCTGGTGTTCAGTACCTGGTGTTTAGCACCTGGTGTTCAGTACCTGGTGTTCAGTACCTGGTGTTCAGTACCTGGTGTTCAGTACCTGGTGTTCAGTACCTGGTGTTCAGTACCTGGTGTTCAGTACCTGGTGTTCAGTACCTGGTGTTCAGCACCTGGTGTTCAGTACCTGGTGTTCAGCACCTGGTGTTCAGCACCTGGTGTTCAGTACCTGGTGTTCAGCACCTGGTGTTCAGTACCATTTCTTTCCCTTGACAGAAAAAATAGGTTAAATTTAGTAGAGAAAATTCCCATATCCCCCTTCTCCTCCTCCTCTTCTTTCTCCTCTCCTCCTCTTCTTTCTCCTCCTCCTCTTCTTTCTCCTCTTCTTTCTCCTCCTCCTCTTCTTTCTCCTCTCCTCCTCTTCTTTCTCCTCCTCCTCTTCTTTCTCCTCTTCTTTCTCCTCCTCCTCTTCTTTCTCATCTTCTTTCTCCTCCTCCTCTTCTTTCTCCTCCTCCTCTTCTTTCTCCTCTCCTCCTCTTCTTTCTCCTCCTCCTCTTCTTTCTCCTCTCCTCCTCTTCTTTCTCCTCTCCTCCTCTTCTTTCTCCTCTCCTCCTCTTCTTTCTCCTCCTCCTCTTCTTTCTCTCTTCTTTCTCCTCCTCTCCTCTTCTTTCTCCTCCTCCTCTTCTTTCTCCTCTCCTCCTCTTCTTTCTCCTCCTCCTCTTCTTTCTCCTCTCCTCCTCTTCTTTCTCCTCCTCCTCTTCTTCTCCTCTCCTCCTCTTCTTCTCCTCTCCTCCTCTTCTTTCTCCTCCTCTCTCTTTCTCCTCTCCTCCTCTTCTTCCTCCTCCTCTTCTTTCTCCTCTCCTCCTCTTCTTTCTCCTCCTCCTCTTCTTTCTCCTCTCCTCCTCTTCTTTCTCCTCCTCCTCTTCTTTCTCCTCCTCTTCCTTCAGTTCTTCAGAATCATTAACATAATTTCTTGTTCTCTTTTTTCTACTTTTCTGGTTCCTTATTCTAATTAGTTTACCTATTTTTGTCTTCTTCCTTCGTCTCCCAACACCCCCTTCCCCTTTCTTACATCTTCATTTTCTTCAGTGTGAGGCTAGACCACCTCTTCAGTGATAAGGATCTGACCACTCTCTCAGTGTGAGGGTCTGACCCCTCTCTCAGTGTAGGTCTGCCACCTCTCTCAGTGTGAGGTCTGACCACCTCTCTCAGTGTGAGGTTCTGACACCTCTATCTCCTTCAGTGTGAGGGTCTGACCCTCTTCTCAGTGTGAGGTCTGACCCTCACTCCCTCTTCCCCAGTGTGAGGTCTGACCACTCTCTCAGTGTGGTCTACCTCTCTCCGTGTGTCTGACCACTCTCTCAGTGTGAGGTCTGACCCCCTCTCTCAGTGTGAGGGACTGACCACCTCTCTCAGTGTGAGGGTCTGACCACCTCTCTCAGTGTGAGGGTCTGACCACCTCTCTCAGCGTGAGGGTCTGACCACCTCTCTCAGTGTGAGGGTCTGACCACCTCTCTCAGTGTGAGGGTCTGACCACCTCTCTCAGTGTGAGGGTCTGACCACCTCTCTCAGTGTGAGGGTCTGACCACCTCTCTCAGTGTGAGGGTCTGACCACCTCTCTCAGTGTGAGGGTCTGACCACCTCTCTCAGTGTGGGGGTCTGACCACCTCTCTCAGTGTGACGGTCTGACCACCTCTCAGTGTGAGGGTCTGACCACCTCTCTCAGTGTGAGGGTCTGACCACCTCTCTCAGTGTGAAGGTCTGACCACCTCTCTCAGTGTGAGGGTCTGACCATCTCTCTCAGTGTGAGGGTCTGACCACCTCTTCAGTGTGAGGGTCTGACCACCTCTCTCAGTGTGAGGGTCTGACCACCTCTCTCAGTGTGAGGGTCTGACCACCTCTCTCAGTGTGAGGGTCTGACCCCCTCTCTCAGTGTGAGGGTCTGACCACCTCTCAGTGTGAAGGTCTGACCACCTCTCTCAGTGTGAGGGTCTGACCACGTCTCTCAGTGTGAGGGTCTGACCACCTCTCTCAGTGTGAGGGTCTGACCACCTCTCTCAGTGTGAGGGTCTGACCACCTCTCTCAGTGTGAGGGTCTGACCACCTCTCTCAGTGTGAAGGTCTGACCACCTCTCTCAGTGTGAGGGTCTGACCACCTCTCTCAGTGTGAGGGTCTGACCACCTCTCTCAGTGTGAAGGTCTGACCACCTCTCTCAGTGTGAGGGTCTGACCACCTCTCTCAGTGTGAGGGTCTGACCACCTCTCTCAGTGTGAGGGTCTGACCACCTCTCTCAGTGTGAAGGTCTGACCACCTCTCTCAGTGTGAGGGTCTGACCACCTCTCTCAGTGTGAGGGTCTGACCACCTCTCTCAGCGTGAGGGTCTGACCACCTCTCTCAGTGTGAGGGTCTGACCACCTCTCTCAGTGTGAGGGTCTGACCACCTCTCTCAGCGTGAGGGTCTGACCACCTCTCTCAGTGTGAGGGTCTGACCACCTCTCTCAGTGTGAGGGTCTGACCACCTCTCTCAGTGTGAGGGTCTGACCACCTCTCTCAGTGTGAGGGTCTGACCACCTCTCTCAGTGTGAGGGTCTGACCACCTCTCTCAGTGTGAGGGTCTGACCACCTCTCTCAGTGTGAGGGTCTGACCACCTCTCTCAGTGTGAGGGTCTGACCACCTCTCTCAGTGTGAGGGTCTGACCACCTCTCTCAGTGTGAGGGTCTGACCACCTCTCTCAGTGTGAGGGTCTGACCACCTCTCTCAGTGTGAGGGTCTGACCACCTCTCTCAGTGTGAGGGTCTGACCACCTCTCTCAGTGTGAGGGTCTGACCACCTCTCTCAGTGTGAGGGTCTGACCACCTCTCTCAGTGTGAGGGTCTGATCACCTCTCTCAGTGTGAGGGTCTGACCACCTCTCTCAGTGTGAGGGTCTGATCACCTCTCTCAGTGTGAGGGTCTGACGACCTCTCTCAGTGTGAGGAGTCTGACCACCTCTCTCAGTGTGAGGGTCTGACCACCTCTCTCAGTGTGAGGGTCTGACCACCTCTCTCAGTGTGAGGGTCTGACCACCTCTCTGTGTGAGGGTCTGACCACCTCTCTCAGTGTGAGGTCTGACCACCTCCCTCAGTGTGTGGGTCTGACCACCTCTCTCAGTGTGAGGGTCTGACCACCTCTCTCAGTGTGAGGGTCTGACCACCTCTCTCAGTGTGAGGGTCTGACCACCTCTCTCAGTGTGAGGGTCTGACCACCTCTCTCAGTGTGAGGGTCTGACCACCTCTCTCAGTGTGAGGGTCTGACCACCTCTCTCAGTGTGAGGGTTTGACCACCTCTCTCAGTGTGAGGGTCTGACCACCTCTCTCAGTGTGAGGGGTATGACCACCTCTCTCAGTGTGAGGGTCTGACCACCTCTCTCAGTGTGAAGGTCTGACCACCTTTCTCAGTGTGAGGGTCTGACCACCTCTCTCAGCGTGAGGGTCTGACCACCTCTCTCAGCGTGAGGGTCTGACCACCTCCTGGGCAGGAGGATTATGTTAACTTGTGAGGACTGGAGAGGAGGGTGTGGAAGTGACGATTTAGTGGGTGTGAGGGTGTAGAAGAGACAATTTAATGGGTGTGAGGGCATGAAGAAGGGTGTAGTTTCGAGTGGGTGTAAAGTCAGGGACTGGGTGGTATTGGAAAAAAATGATTGAAGAGAGGGTGGGTAAGTCAGGTGTGATGGATGCTTGTGTGGGTGTGTCTGGTGTCTGCTGTGAGTGTATTGTAGGGTGTGAGAAGTGAAGTGTGTGAGTGTGTTAAAGTGAGTGTGTACACAGAGTAGTGCCACACACGTCTGGTGCTCCACTAAGCTAAGTGAGTGTGTACACAGAGTAGTGCCACACACGTCAGGTGCTCCACTAGGCTTCTTCATCAAAAGTTAGCAAATTGCCAATTCGAATTCAGGCGAGTCAGTCACGCTTATTTTTTGGATTGTGGAATATTAGTATAGAGTTCCATGTTGCAGTTATGTTGTGGCATCACCTGAGGGAGGTGAGGGACTCTCACCCGAGGGAGGTGAGAGACTCGGGTTTCCTCTTGTCTTGCACCACAGGTGAAGCCCTGTGGAACACCTGTGCAACACCTCTACAACACCTGTGCAACACCTCTACAACACCTGTGCAACATCTGGGTATCGTTGCTCTGAAGATGTGTCTCCTAGCAATGGGTTTCGTCATTTCAATACTGAGGATATTTGAGCCTCTGTGTTGAACTGATCAAGCCACTGGTGAGCGAAACGTCTTCAGAAGACAGATACCCAGGTGTTGTACAGGTGTTGCACATGTGTCTTATTCTTCCACATACTCCTTATCCATATATACCTCTGTTCCTCTCTATTAACCTCCTTTTCCCCATATTTACCTTCATCCACCTGCTTTTATTTACATTTCGCCTGGCAGCCATCTTTGTTGATTGAACAGGATGCCACTATACAAAACCCTATTTTTGTGTCTTTTGAATTCTGGCTTTGGTCCAAGCCAAGCCACTGTAACTGTGGCTTGGCTTTGATTACTCTGTGACAAGTGTGGACCATAGACTTATCACTCTCTGGGAGACACCTGTCTCCTGTCCGTCACACCAGACAGTGAAGCAGTGTCTTGTGTCACACCAGACAGTGAAGCAGTGTCTTGTGTCACACCAGACACAGTGAAGCAGTGTCTTGCGTCACACCAGACACAGTGAAGTGTCTTGTGTCACACCAGTCACAGCGAAGCAGTGTCTTGCGTCACACCAGACACAGTGAAGCAGTGTCTTGCGTCACACCAGACACAGTGAAGCAGTGTCTTCAGTTTGCATTATCAGTCTTCATTATCATAAATCTGCTTCATGGTGTCAGTTAGACATCCTGACAGTGTCGTCAGCGCCGCCCCTCACAACCTCCCCTCATAACCTCACAGTGTTGTACCTTCCCTCATAACCTCACAGTGTCGTCAGTGCCGCCCCTCACAACCTCCCCTCATAACCTCACAGTGTTGTACCTTCCCTCATAACCTCACAGTGTCGTCAGTGCCGCCCCTCACAACCTCCCCTCATAACCTCACAGTGTTTTACCTTCCCTCATAACCTCACAGTGTCGTCAGTGCCGCCCCTCAAACCCTCCCCTCATAACTTCCCCTCACAACCTCCCCTTTCAACCTCTCCTCACAACCTCCACTCATAACCTTCCCTCAAAACCTTCCCTCATAACCTCCCCTCACAACCTCCCTCATAACCTTCCTCACAACCTCCCCTCATAACCTCCCCTCACAACCTACCCTCAAAGCCTCCCCTCACAACCTCCCCTCATATCCTCCCCTCACAACCCACCCTCACAGCCTCCTCTCAAAGCCTCCCCTCACAGCCTCCCCTCACAAACTCCCCTGACAACCTTCCCTCACAGCCTCCCCTCACAACCCCCTCACAACCTATCCTCTTAACCTCCCCTCACAACCTCCCCTCATAAACTCCCCTCACAACCTCCTTCACAACTTCCCCTCACAACCTCCCCTCACAACATCCCTTCACAACCTTCCCTCACAACCTCCCCTCACAACCTCCCCTCTCAACCTCCCTCATAACCTCCCTCACAACCTCCCTTCACAACCTCCCTCACAACCTCCCCTCATAACATCCCTTCACAACCTTCCCTCACAACTTCCCTCACAACCTCCTCACAACATCCTTCACAACCTTCCCTCACAACCTCCCTCACAACCTCCCTTCACAACCTCCCCTCACAACCTCCCCTCACAACATCCCTTCACAACCTTCCCTCACAACCTCCCCTCACAACCTCCCCTCACAACCTCCCTCATTGGTAACTACCTCTGATATATATGCGTGGCTGTGTTCTTCAATTCCTCATTTCTACATTAACCTCAATAACAGACAGATAGGTTGAACACATAAGAAGATAATAAGAATGAGCACTTCAGAAGGCCTACTGGTGGCCCATGCTAGGCAGGTCTATAATTGTAAATTATACGTATTTTATCCAGAGAAACCAAAGTCAAACAATGTGACTTATTCCCACAATGAGAGTCATATAATATACCTAAACAAGAAAATATATTAGAAATTTTGTGATTTTAATAATGACAGTCGATCACAAAGCCCTGAAGGTTGCCGGGTGACCAGGACACTAAACCCACACGAAAAAAGCTGGCGAGTTAGATTGCCAGGTTCACCTCCGGGTGAGTTTCCTTGGCCACCTGCGGCCCTGGTCACCTAGCATTCAGTATAGTTACCTGGGTGTTAGTCAACCATTGTGGGTGGCATCCTGGGGGACACAAGTGTCAGGGTAATGTGTTGTGTTGACATGTTAAATGTGTTACAAACCCCAGATTCTGGGGAAGATTTTAACGGCTGGGGGAATACCTGGAGAGAGTATACCTGGAGAGAGTTCCAGGGGTCAACGCCCCTTCGGCCCGGTCTGTGACCAGGCCTCATGTTGGATCAGAGCCTGATCAACCAGGCTGTTACTGCAGGCCGCAAGCAGTCAAACGTACGAACCACAGCCTGGCTGGTCAGGTACCGACTTTAGGTGCCTGTCCAGTGCCTGCTTGAAGACAGCCAGGGGTTTGTTGGTAATCCCCCTGATGTATGCTGGGAGGTAATTGAATAGTCTTGGGCCCCTGACACTTATTTTGTTGTCTCTCAACGTGCTAGTGGCACCCCTGCTTTTCATTGGGTGGATGTTACATCGCCTGCCGAGTCTTTTGCTTTCGTAGGGAGTGACTCTCGTGTGCAAGTTTGGTACTAATCACTCGAGAATTTTCCACGTGTATATAACAATGTATCTCTCCCGCCTGCGTTCTAGGGAGTACAGGTTTAGGAACTTCAAGCGTTCCCAGTAGTTGAGGTGGTTTATCGCAGTTATGTATACCGTGAAGGTTCTCTGCACATTTTCAAGGTCAGCAATTTCACCCGCCTTGACAGGTGCAGTTAGTGGGCAGCAATATTCCAGCCTAGATAGAACAAGCGACCTGAAAAGTGTCACCATGGGCTTGGCATCCCTGGTTTTGAAGGTTCTCATTATCCATCCTGTCATTTTTCTAGCAGATGCGATTGCTACTTTGTTATGGTCCTTGAAGGTGAGATCCTCTGACATGATCACTCCCAGGTCTTTGACATTAGTTTTTCGCTCTATTGTGTGGTTGGAATTAGTTTTGTACTCCGATGAGATTATAATTTTCTCACGTTTTCCATATCTGAGTAATTGAAATTTCTCATCATTGAACTTCATATTGTTTTCTGCAGCCCATTTAAAGATTTGGTTTATGTCTGCTTGGAATCTTGCAGTGTCTTCAACGGTGGACACTGTCATACAGATTCAGGTGTCATCTGAAGACACAACACTGTGACTTATATCTCTGTCTATGTCTGATATGAGGATGAGGAACATATCTTCCTTATCTTCCTTATTTCCTTGTTTTTCCCTGCTCTTTCTTTCTTAACTTCTTTCTTCCATCTCTGTTTCCTTCCTTCTTTCCTTCCTTCCTCCTTTCCTTCCTCCCCTCCTTCCTCTCTTCCTTCCTTCATTCCTCCCTCCCTTTCTTCCTTCCTCCCTCCCTTTCTTCCTTCCTTCCTCTCTCCCTTCATTCCTTCCTCTCTCCCTTCCTCCCTCCCTCCCTTCCTTCCTCCCTCCCTTTCTTCCTTCCTTCCTCTCTCCCTTCCTTTCTTCCTCTTTTCCTTCCTCCCTCCCTCACTTTCTTCCTTCCTCTCTCCTTTCCTTCCTTCCTTCGTTCCTCTCTCCCTCCCTCCCTCCCTTCCTTCCTTCCTCCCTTCCTTCCTCCCTCCTCCCTTCCTTCCTTTCTCCCTCCCTTCCTTCCTTCCTTCCTTCCTCCCTCCCTTCTTTCCTCCCTTCCTCCCTTGTTCCCTTCCTTCCTTCCTTCCTTCCTTCCTTCCTCCCTCCCTCCCTTCCTTCCTTCCTTCCTTCCTTCCTTCCTTCCTCCCTCCCTTCCTCCTTCCTTCCTCCCTCCCTTCCTTCCTTCTTCCTTCCTTCCTTCCTTCCTCCCTCCCTCCCTTCCTCCCTCCCCTTCCTTCCTTCCTTCCTTCCTTCCTTCCTTCCTTCCTCCCTCCTTCCTTCCTTCCTTCCTTCCTTCCTCCCTCCCTTCCTCCCTTCCTTCCTCCCTCCCTTCCTCCCTCCCTTCCTTCCTTCCTTCCTTCCTCCCCCTAGGTCTTTCCTCTCTTCCTTCCTTCCTTCCTTCCTTCCTTCCTTCCTTCCTCCCTCCCTTCTTTCCTCTCTTCCTTCCTTTACGGTTTAAGTAGCGTTGTTTTGTTTTAACATTAAAGTTGTATGAGTGAGAGTGATCAAGATGGCTGTTAATGGCGTACTCTGGTCTCCTGTACTATGGTCTCCTGTACTCTGGTCTCCTGTACTCTGGTCTCCTGTACTATGGTCTCCTGTACTCTGGTCTCCTGTACTATGGTCTCCTGTACTCTGGTCTCCTGTACTCTGGTCTCCTGTACTCTGGTCTCCTGTACTCTGGTCTCCTGTACTCTGGTCTCCTGTACTCTGGTCTCCTGTACTCTGGTCTCCTGTACTCTGGTCTCATGTACTCTGGTCTCCTGTAATTTGGTCTCCAGTACTCTTGTCTCCTGTACTCTGGTCTTCTGTACTCTAGCGTCCTGTACTTTGGTCTCATGTACTCTGGTCTTCTTGTACTCTGGTCTTCTTGTACTCTGGTCTTCCTGTACTCTGGCGTCATGTAGTCTGGTCTTCCTGTACTCTGGCGTCATGTAGTCTGGTCTTCCTGTACTCTGGTCTTCCTCTACTCTGGTCTCCATGTACTCTGGTCTCCCTGTACTCTGGTCTTCCTGTACTTGGTCTCATGTACTCTGGTCTCTCTGTATTCTCTATACACAAGAATGCAAAATCGACCAGCACCAATCCGTGTGCACCCGCGGGGGCAGTGACCCCCTTTGCGTACCCGCGAAGGGGGGTCACCGCCCCCGCGGCGCGGTCCCAGACCAGACCTCATGAATTAGTAAGAAAATATTACAGATATTAGAGGAATAAATAGCAGCCTGTTAAGACACAGAAAATTACACGATCGTGAAATGGTCTCTCTCTCTCTCTCTCTCTCTCTCTCTCTCTCTCTCTCTCTCTCTCTCTCTCTCTCTCTCTCTCTCTCTCTCTCTCTCTCTCTCTATCTCTCTCACATCCGAGGATGCAATAGCAGCCACTGATTCTATTATGATAAGAGTAACATGTGTTTACGACACAGGATGTGGTCTTGCTCTCCACCAGAGTACAGTAGACTGAGTACATTAGACCAGAGTACAGGAAAACAGGTGTAAAGGAGACCAGAGTACAGGAAAACAGGTGTAAAGAAGACCAGGTGTACAGGACACCAGAGTACAGGAGACCGGAGTACAGGAGACCAGAGTACAGGAGACCAGAGTACAGGAGACCAGATTACAGGAAACCGGAGTACAGGAGACCAGAGTACAGGAGACCAGAGTACAGGAGACCAGAGTACAGGAGACCAGAGTACATGAGACTGGAGTACAGGCCACTATAACAATGAAACACACTAAGAGGACATTATCGCCACTTGTCCTCTGGAAGAGCTGGACCAAACACCTTTAAGAGTACGACTCTCACAAAGATTGAGAGAGAGAGAGAGAGAAGAGAGAGAGAGAGAGAGAGAGAGAGAGAGAGAGAGAGAGAGAGAGAGAGAGAAGAGAGAGAGAGAGAGAGAGAGAGAGAGAGAGAGAGAGAGAGAGAGAGA